>MU183249.1:6906-17147 GCA_016904865.1 Pissodes strobi | reverse complement strand
AAGCATGGAAAAAATTATGAGTAATATTGTGACAACTTTCTGACAAAATTTGAAAGTAAACTTGATGCTAGGTTGCAAAAGTTGGAAGCCAAACTTACACAGGTATGTGACTCTATCAAAATTCTTCATACTGGCGTAGAGAAAAACACGAAAAGGATTGTTAAGCTGGAGCAGAAACTTGATGATCTCGAACAGGATAGGAGAAGGAACTGCGTGCGCATTACTGGTCTTCCTGAGTATGCGAATGAAGACCTCACCGAGTCCGTTATTAGGTTTGTGACTTAGGATTTAAAGGTTGCTTGCACTGGTAAGGATATTGACTACATTTTTCGTGCTGGTTCAAATACTGATGAGGATAAACCACGCTCCATAATTGTTAATTTTATTTCTAATCAAATAAAAAGTGATGTTTTGAGTGCTAAAAAGAGTTTGAAGGGCACTCCGTTCGCTATTTTTGAGGACCTTACTTCTGTTACATAACAATTTAGCACGAATATGTAACAGGTAGAAGTCAAATAAAGTCAGTGATTCCACCCTTAATCTGGTATGATTTTCAAACGACCAGTGCTTTATCGAGCTGTTAGAGGAATAAACTGAAACAAGCTAGTTATATACGTAATCTCAGTCACTAGATTGTATCGTATTCTACATCGCTATCGAGAAAACATTTAAGTATATAGCAGTGCACTTCAATTAAATCATTTAACTTGCGAATAATTTCCGTTTTCGGCGGAAAAATTGTTGGTTGCCTACGGACGAGTGTAATATAATGTACTTCAGAACGTTTCATAGAAAGGGTTATTCTTGGAACGTTGCCAGATGTTCGCCCTGTGATTTTGACGTGGTTACGATTCAAGCCAACAGGAAAATGCATAATTAATTGATATGCTGTCCTTGTTTTGATATTAAACGATTGTTTTTCGCTTTCGCGTTAAAAATACGCAGCCAAAATATGTTATTAAATGCGTATATTCCCTAACTTGGCAACGTCGCTCGAACTGCTTTACATTATTAAAATATATGGTTTTCAGCAAGGTAAAAACGGGTCTAGCTTAGGTCCGATTCCGATTGATCACCGACTTATGCGTCGAACAGATTTGGTGTTGGAGTTTTAAATGGCCGCCGTTCGGAATGAATTGGTTTCTGTTTGTCTGGTCATTGTCAATGATGGATTTATCGTTGGATTTCTTTGTTCTGCCAGCAGTACATGATATCACACAGCCTTAGGGACGTTTCATTGCATATTGAAGATGTTAGAAAATTTGGCGATAACTGGCTGGTGTATTTTTACAATTGGGTACAGAACAGTGTAAAGCAAGCCTGTGAGCCGAGTTTTTGCTAGCTTTTTAACATCGAATTCCACTTCCTAGGTAGTCGTTCTTGGCCAGATTTCGTCCTCTTTCTTCAGAAAACCCTCAAAGAAGGTAGTGCGTTGCCTGATAAAAAGTTTAAGAATTTTTAATTCACCCTAACGGAGATTATATACTTATTTCGGGTATAAGTCGCAAGTTACTAGGTTGCTGTAGTTTATGGCTTGACTGTGGATGGGCTGGTTTTTGCCTACAGTCAAGATTTTGGATTAGTAACTTGTCACGTGCAGTGTATTCTGGAACAAAGTACGCCGTTTCCTTCTTCGAGGAATGCCTGTAGAAGAGAGCGTTTGCTCCCCAATTCGTCATTACCATCGAAAAACCCTACGTATTTGGGTAAATAAATATACATATCTTACATTTTAATAATATTTTTAATTCCAATCAAACTCAAAATCAAATAAATGTGTCCACAGTTACAACAAACAAAAAGTTTTTTAAAATCCCCTACATTAAGGAACTATCAGAATGCCTTTCAAAAAAGCTCTCTTCAGCAAATTCCCAAATTGCTTTCTATAATATAAAAACAGTCAGAGGCCTTTTTTCAAGAATCAAAGATCCAGTGCCCTTAATACAACAACGGGACGTAATATACAAAGTGCCATGTAGTAATTACAAATTTACATATATAGGGCAAACAACTCAATACCTTCAAAAAAGATTATCTCAACACAAACGAGACTGCAATATTACATATACTGATAACCCTAAAAGTGGACTAGCTGTTCACCATTTTTCAGAAGGGCACCATTTTGATTTTTCAAATACCACGATATTGGGGAAGGAGGCTAATTTAAAGAAAATATTGTTTTTGGAAATGGCATACATCCAAAAACACCCATACACAGTTAATTTAAATACTGATACCCAAAATTTAAATATTGTCTATAACAACCTCATAAAAACGTTTTAATTGTCCTAATTTGCGAACGGTCCATCTCCTGCTACTAATATTATCGATCTTTTCCTTCACTAACCTGCTGTATTTATTAAATTTAGTAAGCCTTGAACGTGACCTGAGCAACTGCTGTCGGTGTTTGTTATTATATTTTTTTGTGTACGTGTTGTGATCCCTATGGGTTCAACAAGGCATTTCATTTATGCCCAACTCTAGGTTGCTGGGTGAGTTTGTTTAACGGACTTCCTTTTTCTTTTCAATTTCAATTTTTTCATGTTTTACCCATCAATTAAATAACCCAAACGTGTTCTATAGGTATACCTCATAATTCTGTACAACCTAGTTAGTTTTTAATTTCACAAATAATCTATACTTAATGTATCAGGCCCGATCACGATAACTAAACAATTTTTTCTCTCTTATTGCAGCCCTGATGATGGCACACATTAGTGCCGAAACGTTTGCCATTTAGTAACAATAATTTAATAAAACGGTCCAAAAAAGCTGAAAAAAACCTCCTTTTCTAATCTTACATTTTCGACATTCTCATTTATTTTCTGTACAGGGGGATTTATTTTTATCAGAGTAGAAGTTACTGCATTATAGTTTTCTAACGGATCTCAGGGAGAATTGAAATACTGCATAATACTGCTAGATAGAGAGTGTTACTTTCGAAAATTTACTAATTCTTGCACGTATATCATGCAATCTCGTCAAACAAAAGATAATTTAGGCCTGGAACAGGCAAGGCATGATTTATTTATACTTATTATTTTTACAAGAAGTAATATTCGGGGGGAAATCAAGCGTATTGAATTATGGTTTCTGATACCGTCTTCGGTATGATATTGCAGTCGAGCACACATATCAGATTCTTTGTCTTTATGGGCACCCGTATTGTATAATAGGGTTTAATAATGTATAAAATTGTAGATATTCGTTGTTAAATTTCTTTCTACTTTAAATTTTGCTTATAAGAACTTGTAACGTCGTACATAAGCTTAGTAAAGTTAGGTTAAATATTAATGACATAAAAGGACAAGCTTTATTGTTCTTGCCTGGGGGCTGAACTCTTAAAAGAACAAACAGTGGTAATATTATTGGTCAGTTTTCTTAGTATTTTATGTCTGTCACCTGTAGGGTGATATGATATTGGGTATAGTATGACATTCGCATTTTGGCACTATCATTATTATTTTTAATTACCTACTCTCATTATTATTTTTAAATATTCTTTGAGCGGAGAGTGTTCTGGAATAGAGGCTGTCTAAAAATTGCAGTAGGAGAATACATACTTAGCGCTTGTTCTCTTTCAGGGTTTTTTTTTCGGGGAGCCATTTTTTACCGGGAATCATTTTCCTGGGAGCTATTATTTTGGCTGGAGCTATTGTTGCTTGGAGTTGTGTATATGGAGCAAGCTATTGTTGTTTGGAGCGAGCTTTGCTTGAAGAGAGATTGAGTAGCTAACAAAGTAGCTGTCAGTCAGTACGGTTGGTTGTGTTTTATTAGTACCGACTGTAGCCATAGAGGTATGGCCATTACCTCAAATACCACTGAGAGTTTATGGTCCCAAGGTGCATAGCTGTAGTCCGCGTGCAGAAGGCCGTAGGTGATATCGGCGAAGACCAGTTAAGATAAGTTTAGGTTATAATTGTGATCTGTTTACCTAATGTTGCTGGAGTGTTATTAGTATTTTCCAGCGTGTAGTAAATTGCGTGTTTTTATTTCTTTCTGCGAGGTATTGATATAAATATTTTTGGAACTGATTAACTGTAAGCAAAGCTTACCAATGCGTATATAAATAACTACGATATTTGCTAGTGTGATTCAGTTAATGCTAATAATTTTTTGCTATATTTCATCATTCTTACAATTTGGTTTATATTGTGGTAAATGATAAATAATGTTGTCGTTCTGACTGAATGAATATCTAATTATAGTAATTTTTCATAGCGGTATCTTATAAACTGAATTTTAAGGTTTATTCATGTACAACTGCGACACGTATACCATGGTACACGCGCAACGGAGTTAGTAGTTATAAGTATTGTTGTGATAATTTTCAATTATTACTTGATGTGACGATAGATACCCTATGCATATTGTGTTTATTTTTAATTAGTTGGAATTGTTTTTTTTTATCTTCCGTAATCATTTATTACGTCATACCGTTACATCTGATATGATCTAGTTCAATATTCGTGAGCATATATCAAGTTATTAATTGTTTCTAATTGAGCTCTTTTACTTGTTTTTGATATTTGTATAATTTTGTGTATTGGTGAAAGAAATATGACAACACGTTATCGTCTAACATAACGAACGCCTATAAATTTAAACCTGCACGAACGTGACCGTCTTTTATTTGCTCTGAAATACTCCAACTAAACCAGTGTAGTCGTTAGTAGTTGATTTTAAAACGCCCTTGCGTAGCGGATAATCCCTTCTGGATTCTTAAGACCGAGGATCTTCCTGTTTGGGTCTGCGGATTTGGATATTTCAAACTGGTGGCGTCCTGGTCAAGAGTAAGTAATTGACCCACTCCCACGCCGACGAGCAAATCGGAGCACACATGTTGCGCTGGCCGCATCCTTAAGGGTAGGTATCATCTTATTCATTATATCTCGCTAACACATTTAAAAGGGTTTTACGCGCAACACTTCCGAGCGCTACAAAATCTTAGTGCTGGCTAAAAAAAAGTATGGGAATAATAAGGCCTGGTCGACGGGGGGAAATTTTTTCTTCTGGGATCCAAAAAACCATGTAAAGGTGCTAATAGCTTACGACACCGACAGCGAGGTTTAGTGATGCGATATGCTGTCCACGATTTTATCTTGCTGGCAGTGCTGTAGTGGAATGTATTCTGTAAAGGTGTTGTCTATTTTTTGTGGGATATGCGAATCGTTTTAGTTTTTAATGTTTATTGGCTTAATATTGTTTAGATTCACATATTAAATCCGATACAACTTGTATCCTTGTGTTATCTAGGGCATCGGTTTTGATGTTGAATTGAGGAATTATGTTGTCTTTTTACTTGCATTTTCCTTCTATAATCAATTTTATATTAGTTATTTTTTTGTAGTAAATACTTGATTGACAGTCTGTTATTATATAATTTGATTTTGCGGTTAATTAAGTGTAATTTATATTAATGCTTTAAATAATTCTGTTATATATTTCTGATTGCGGTCTGATTGGTTTGATTTTGCGAGTTAGTTGTAAATTTAGTTTACCGTTTTTTTACCATAAATATCTGATTGCAGTCGGATATATAATTGATTTGACTAGTTTAATTTTTTTATTCTTGTATTGTTTCACTTTTGCGGAGCGATGTAGATATGTGTGAGGAGCGAATGAGTGATAATCTCGTAAGTTTTTGTCACTTTAATGTGCGATCACTGGCTTCCAGTTTTGAAGAGTTTTCAGATTATGTTGATACCGAGCAGTTGGATATTATTGGTTTATATGAAACGTGGCTTAATCAGGGGATGCCTAGTGAAGCGCTTGAAATTAAGGGGTACAAATTTGCTAGAAAGGATCGTGATTGTCGAGGGGGTGGTGTGAGACTCTATGTAAAAAATGCTTATAAATTTAAGAGTCCTGATGTGGATGTTAATGATGACCGCTTGGAACAGATTTGGATAAGTTTAAAAATTGGGAGCAAAAGTGTGTGTATGTGCTCTATATATCGTCCCCCTAGTGAGAATTTACTTGAATGTTTGGGTTTACTTGAGAACACTTGTTGGCGATTTTAATGTGGACTGCCTGTCAAATCACAATGGGGTTGTGGCTGTGAATAATTTTTTAAATAAATATGGATTACATCAAATTATTACTCAACCAACGCGTATCACTAAGAATACCAAAACGTTGCTGGACATTATTGTTACTTCATTGTTGGACTTAGTGCGAGATCCGGAGGTACTTAATATGGATGGTATGTCTGATCATTGTCTTGTTAAATGCAATTTAAATTGTAATAAAAAACCAACTACCATAAAATTTAAAACATATCGAGATTATTCTAATTTTAATTATGACACTTTTATTGCTGATATGTACAGTTTGAATTGGAATTTTTTATACTCATTGGACAATGTTGATGATATGGTAGACTTTTTCACTAAGACAGTGAATTCACTGTTTGATAGGCATGCTCCATGCATGACCTCGCGTTTGTCTAAGTCTCCAGCTCCTTGGATTACCCCTAATATTAAATATATGATGCGTTTACGAAGCAAAGCTCATTCTAAGTATAAAAAGCTAAAGACCGCTGCTAATTGGTGCGAATATAAGCAACTTAAAAATCTTCTTACTATGTCTGTTCGTAACGAAAAGAGAGCTTATCTCAATCATAAATTCAACGCTGATCCCAAAGAGTTTTGGCACACCTTGAGGTGGCTTAACATTAATCCTATTTCTATTAGTCACCCTGGTGAGTTTGGTACACCAAATGACTTTAACACCTTTATAGAAAGTATTCCTTCACTTAATATCCAAGTTGATAACGTTTATATAAATAATTACATAAATTCAACCCATGATAATATTCCTAGCAATCTTTGAGGTGAGTGCTGATAAGGTTTGAGATACTCCACCTCTTTAAAATACTATTTCATTAGACCTGATACATTCGTTTTTGAGACACCCTATATATGTATATATTTTAGACATAGACATATATTTTGAGACACCCTTTATACATTGAAAAGATAAATCAAGTCATAAATTACTGAAGTCGAGTTTTTGCGAGGTTTTTTGGAGGATATCCGAAAGGTATTGCTCGAGAACGGAAAATAGAGTGTCATAAGCCAGCGGAGTGTACGGTTTATTTTGGTGAATTGTGTTGCTTCTGTGTTGCAATATGTCATTACAAGTTGGTAAAATGAAACTTCTAATATTGTTATTAACATAATTTGTACCATTATATATTTTAAACTCATTGATAATTCATATTTGGTGGTACAACGTATGTATATATATTTTGGTATTGTTATTAACATAATTTGCATAAATATTTCTCCTATTTTCATGGATAATTCATATCTATTTGATGGCATAACATATTAATATATTTTGAAATTGCTATTAACATAATTTGCACAAGTATATTTATTATATTCTCATTGATAATATATATATATATTTTGATATTGTTATAAACATAATTTGCACACATATTTCATTTATTCTCATGGATAATTCACATTTGATGGGTATTAACCTGTATATATATTTTGATATTGTTATAAACATAATTCGCACAAATATTTCATTTGTTCTCATGGATAATTTATATTTGATGGTATAACAAGTGTACATATTTAATGAAATCGTTTTATGCTGTGAAAAACACTGTGTATTGTTTCCTGTCTGTTCGTGCTGGAATTTTAGTTTAAGTATGACTGTGATTGTAATGTAAGTAAGGGACTTGATGAATCCACTAACATTTTCCTCCCCCGACTGAGCGAATATCCTAGCTATAAATAGTGAGCTTGCGAGCAAAGCACCCTAAGTCGTTCTTTTAACAAATGATTTACTTTTGTATGAAACCTATGTAAAATTAAAATTAGCATTAATTTGTAACCTTGATTTCGACTTCATGCCAATTGCTTATAAGCACCCGAAATGATAAAGGATTTGTCGCCTATGCACAATTACACAGAATAAAACCCTATATCGTAATTGAAATGTATTATATCGAAATGACTATAATAAGCAACAGTAAAGGAATACTATTCAATCACAAATAATGTAATCAATCGCTAAGCGATGACGAAGGAAATATATATTAATCGGCCTACAGGTCTTACTAGAGATATTTGCTCAATTTGCAACTATAGCTGAGTAGCCTCCCGTATGGGACCTCAGTACATGCTGGCGACGTCTAGCTAACTAATACTAAACTCTTCAGTTTTGAATGTATTGTAGTATTGTCACAAGTGTGGAACGACAAATTTCGGTGCGTGAGACAGTAATTTAATTAATTGTTATACTAATAAAGGTTGTACAGCATAACTCGGTTTAGGAATTGGGATCGAGGTTTTCTGTGCCATGCTCCCTCGTGAATTCCAGGCGGAGTATGGCACGCTTTTCTTTAATAAATTAGGCGTATTAGGAATCTGTGGTTTAATTTACATGACGCAACTTTCCTTTAAAATTTCCTAATTGTGTTTGTTCGAAGCGCAATCCGAATAATTAAAATTGTGTAAGATATAATAATAACACAACGTAGGGCTTGGTTTTCTTTCTAATCTAATTTGACGATCCTTGGTCAAATAAAGACAAAGCACAATTTTACTTATCTGATTCAACTATGTTGAATCGACCCGGGTACGTTATACCACAGGTTGAAAAAATAATCTCACAAATTCGTTCAAATGCCAGGGGTGCCGATGGTTTGGATCGCAAAAATATTTTATTGCTAATCCCTCACTTAACACACCACATAACATATATTATTAATCCCTGTATTTCTTCTAGTAGGTTTCCACGGCAGTGGAAAATTGCAAACGTCTTACCACTTGCCAAAAATAATAATCCGTGTCAGTTTTCACAATTTAGCTTATTACCTGTTCTCTCCAAAATTCTAGAAAATATAATATCTGAACAATTAAATAGCTACTCTTTACACCGTAAAATTATTCCTTTAACACAGTCTAGTTTTAGGGCGCAGCGCAGCACCACTACCGCCCTTCTTAAGGTCACTGATGACATATTTTGTGCCACTGATGATGACAAGCAAACTTGTTTGCTTCTCCTTGACTATAGTAAGGCCTTTGATACCCTGAATCACAATATTTTGTACTAAATTAAAATATTTTGGGTTGGCTGCTACCGCTGTCGACTTTCTTAGCGATTACCTCCGGGAGAGACAGCAAAGAGTGGTGCTGGGTGATACCTTTTCTGACTCGTTAGACGTAAATCGGAGCGTTCCGCAGGGTAGCATTTTGGGTCCCTTGTTGTTTTCACTATATACCTCCGATTTCGGAAGTCACTTGAAACACCTGCACTCGCACCAGTTATATTTCAGTTTTAATGCTGAAGATGTCGTGACGGCTGAAACTTATATCAATCATGATCTTGATACTATATATAAGGTATCTACGGCACATTGTCTTTTGATGAATCAATCTAAAACACAGCTACTGATATTTGGCAAGCGCTAGCGCAAGGGATATGCTTATGCAAAATCTTAATGTTATTTCCAACAATGTCGAAGTATCTCCCACTGAATCTTGTAAAAACCTGAGGATATCTTTTGATTCTAAATTGAGATTCAAATCACATGTTTCCAACTTACTTCAAAAAAGCTATGCTGAATTGAGGACCCTTTATTTATTTAAAAATTTTATTTCATCTCAAGTGAAAATGAGATTGTGTGACTCGATCATTTTGTCGTCGCTATCATACTGCGAAGTGGTGTTCTGGCCAGCACTTATATGTGAGGATAGAGAGAGTCTTCAGAGGCTTCAGAATGGTTGTTTGAGGTCCTGCTATGGATTGAGGAAGTTTGATCACATTTCGCAATCTTACCTTGATTCTGGTTGGCTGAGGCTGGATCCAAGATTTAATTTATATTCGTGTACATTAGTTTATATAGTGAACAAATCTCAGCAGCCTAAGTATCTTCTTGAGAAACTGATTAGGGGCTCTGATGTCCATGATAGAGTTACGTGTCATAGCGACCTTTTTTTTCTTCCAAAGTACAAGACAGCCCTGTTTCAGCATTCATTTAGCTATAATGCTGTTAAATATTTTAATGCTCTCACCTCCAGTATTAAAAGCAGCTCGGTAGTTGAAACGTTTAAGATGCAACTTAAAGCTCATCTTAAGTATGTGTTCCGGTGGGTTTCATTTTATATAGGTATTCTATCAATTTTCCACTCTATATTTTTTATTGTTTTTTTTTTTTCATTTTCTTTTCCTTTACTTATTTAGCTTCTTATTTATTTTGCCACTAACTTTCACTA
>MU183248.1:167278-248910 GCA_016904865.1 Pissodes strobi | reverse complement strand
ATATGCTGATATTCCGGTAGAGGTCAGTTAACACAATGATTCTTATTCAAGCACAAAACACGTAGCAGATGTATTTTATTTTAGTTCAGTGTTTTATTTGGGTGAACCAATGGAGTCCCCTAAAGATGTAGGTATATGTGATCACTATAAAATGTATGTTTTTTCTGTGATTGTAAAAACTGAATTTCATTCTTATACATTTTCTATATTTTGTAAATAAGAATTACGTAATTTTTTTATTAGTATTTTTTTTCAACACATCAGACTACCTTCCAGCAGAAAAAATACGTTTAATATTAGGCGTCTCAACTGCAATAAGAGGCATACAATACCTTTGTATATAAGATTAATCTGCGACATTGACAAGAAACAAGTCTGCTGGATCCTGTATGCTTATTTTCTCAACATTTATGACTAACCTTGAAAACTGAGATTTTTTTCCTAATTTGATTAATAACAAGTTAGGTGGATTACACAACCTATTTACTGGATTTAAAGAAGTTCAATACGTGATTAATGTCGCGAAATGAGGGGATTGTTTTGTCATCAGATGCATTTTAAATCCAACTTTAATTTTATAATAGTTTGAATGCGGCTTAATGTCTTTGGCTTATCTAATTCGTTTGTTAAACATTCAAGAAAAGTTACTAGGATTTACACCGTTGAGTATCGCGCCATGAATTCGAATAAAAATATTGGATAATTCGAAGACATGTCGCCGCATTGTACTCAATGAATGACTCACCTATACAATCTCTTTTAGGCAATAAAGGGTTAGGCGGATCACTAGGCGAGATTACTAAAGATCCACCCCGCTGCACAAGCTCCACTTCCAGATTGGTACGTGCTATTGAGGTAACGAAAAGGAACAAACTTTGAGGTATTGGTTTTTCATTTTTAGGCTTGAAAAGAGCCTTTAGTTGTGTACTATTTGTCATGTCCTCCATCACTTTCCCTATCGCCTCCGCCATGCTGGATGAACTCTAACATTAAGGTAATTTTAAATTAAGACAGGCATGTAAAGTAGAAATGAATGTGAAAATACGATTCCGAGTGTTCAAACCTTCAGAATACCTTAAACAGATTGAGGCACTTCAAATAACAACAAAAAAACTTCAGTTTCTGCAGGAATTATGGATAGCAATACAAGTTAAGTAGTAACATTACAGAAAATGCTGCGAACTCTCCATAATAATTGGTAGAAGACATTAAATAAATATAATTCGGAATATTCACAATGAAGCATTTAAAAGAAAACAATAAATGCTGCCTTTGAAGTTGAACATTTTAGGCTGGACAATGTTCAACATATTTTAGAAATTTGCGCAAATTTATATATACAGCATTCACTTTTACTTTCTTCTCCGTTATTAAAAACGATGCGTGGCGTACAAGTAATGCAATGCATGATATATCGCGTTTAAATATTTACAATATTTTTAAACTGAATACAGATCGAGTCTATAATAACTGCACATTTAATAATATCCTTTAATTGCTACAAAATACTTGCTAAATTGAGATGAAGCGTTTCACGATTAGTCATGCACAAAGGAGATAGAAGCTATTGAAGAACTTATTTCGTATATACTATATTTAATTATTAACTGCCTCTTTGACACTCTTCTTTAAACAAATTCACGGCGGTGGTCTCTAGGCACATTTCTATTTCAATAAAAAAACTGCACTCTTTGCAATAATCCAATTTTTCTACAGGATTTCGAATAGTTTTGAATGAGAATAGAATAAAGATCTTTAAAATCAATCGAATGTATCAAACATAAATTAATGACTGCAATTGAAGATTAAGTGAAAATGCCAACCATCCTGAAATTTCCTTTAGGATAAGTATTAACTATAAATTAATTAATATAGCTAGCTAATAGATCTGAATAGGTTTTAGTTGAGAAAATTTATAGAATCAAAAAAAAAAAAAAACATAAAATCAAGCACACTCACACTTACGGGTTTCTGATCGTTGTCCTTCAAAAAGCCGCTCACTTCCTCCAATACTTGCGACATGCTTTCATTAGGCCTAGCTCTAACCATTTGCGATTTATCACCATACTGAGGCGACAGCGGCAACACCGAATTAGCTAATTGTCTACATAGAGGACATAAGTATTCTCCCCTAAAACAAAATAGATACAATCAAGTGTTTTAAGAGTCCTTAGAGACAAAAACAAAACAAAAATGCTAATATTTCGAATGTCTGAGTTCTTATCAATCATAGAGTATTGCCAATTTCAAACTATTGATTAATAATAGTATACTTACTTCTCAGGAGATAACGTTTGTTGTCTCTGTTGTGACCTTAATGAAGTTAAATACGAATTTAAGCAGTCTAAATGTAGATGATGACCACACGTCTGTACGTGGACACCGCCATCCCAACCTGTATTGACGGACAGAAACCACGATTGCTGAAAATAATAAAAGTATTAAATTTCTATCAAAAGCAGGGAAATTACGGGACAATAGTAGTATTTAGAAATAAAGCGACCAGTTGGTATAAAATCAAGTACTATTCAAGATATCAAAGGATCCCGCATCAATCTGATAGAAAATGGCTTCGATGACAAACATATTATGTTGAACAATCGAACAATTATGAAGCAGCCAAATATATTTTTACAGAATTTTGACCCTAATATAATACTTACCTAATTGGAAAAAGATACATTCAATCTAATCATAGATACCTACATTAAAGTGTCAAAATAATACTAAATCTGTACTACAGTTCATATAGATTGATTTAATTACATACTCCTGCCATCACTTAATTTCATCATTACAAAATAAAAATTGTAG
Source organism: Pissodes strobi (assembly GCA_016904865.1). NCBI lineage: Eukaryota > Metazoa > Arthropoda > Insecta > Coleoptera > Curculionidae > Pissodes > Pissodes strobi. Next base: position 246,096 of record MU183248.1, on the reverse strand, counting down.
GTAATACAAAATGTTCACTGTTCACTAGTGTCCGATAAAAACTAATCAAACAAATGCACCTAGATGTGTAACATCTGTATGTGCATAACAAATACATACTAAAAATCATGACTAAGATTAAGCATGAACAATTTTCGCTACAGTATAATAGAAAGAGTGCATGCACCGTTAAAAAAATGGCCGACGATTAAGTTTTTCACAAAAACATATGCTAAAACGACAAAATAATTTTAAAAAAATAACCACTTCTTATATTTTCCATCATTTTGATTTTTCTGTTAGTTTAATTTGAACTATGAATTGACCTTCAATGAATCTGCTACGATTATCATTTTTTTTTACGGAAGCATCATTTGGCAAGTATAGAGAAAACTATTTGACTCAATTGTAGACGTCATACAGTTCAATATGAGAATTAAGAGTGCAAATACCTAATCAAGCTTGATTTAAGTAAAAAATGGGTGTTGGTCACTTGCGCGCCGCGGTCAGAAAAATATGAAGGTAGCCTTAATTTCACAGGATAGTTGCGCGCCGGTGCTTATATGTAAACTGCAGACGCGATAGGATATCGTTATAGGGCGACTGTAATATAAATGTAGTTGCTTTTCATGCGTTGGGTTAGGTTTCGTCGGTTGCGCCCCCGGAGCGAGCGAAGCGAGCGGAGGGCCAGGCATAAAGTGTTCAAATATTTGAGGACGGAACGTAACGAGGGTATTATATCTAACATTTATATTACAGTCGGTATCATTCCGTAAACCCCGTTTGCGCGCAACTGTCCTATTACCAATCGGGGCAATAAATCCCTAGCAAAAGATGAAAGTGACCGCGACGCGCAAATGACCCATGCCCTAAAAAATAAAGTATGTACTAACTGAGGTGGATCGGAAAAAAGCAGCTAATTTGGCATCTAAAAGCACACTATAAACATGTCAATTTCAAAAAGGGATTTCGGAAGGATATATAATGAGACAAAATTGATACCTAACAAAAAGCAAATATAAATTAATGACACGTCTAAGCGTTACAGAAAATATTGAACTGTCGAGAATTATTCAATCAATTCCGCGCCTTTAAGACATAAAGTACATTTCCCTTAGTAGTTTAATTCCCTGGGTTTTCAAGGTATTCAACCTACTAAGGCTGCAATAAAAGTAATACCTTATTAGCTTATTATCGAATCGGCAATTACAAAACCAAAATATGATCATAAGGATTTAAAAAATATATCTATTACAATGATAGTCTAACGATTATTGGTTTTTGGAAAATTGTTTCTCCTTGCTGTGCAAACAAAATCTACTTGGTCGTTACAAGAAAATATGTGTTCTTAAGCCCTTTTCATTTGAAGAGAGGGCCCGAATAATAAATGGAAATTCTCAACATTCAAAGCATCTCCTCGTGCAGCTTCCTAGAACATGGAATAATTAAGGGGCTGTTTTATTTTTGGACATAGAGATGACTTTAAATTTCATCGCTTCCGAAATTGTGACTTTTCTTGTGTCAAGTTGCATACAATGTGTACATGACCGGTGGTTTAAAAGTTCCGGTTAATTTTATCCGCAGGTTAAATTCGAAGATACTGTCATTCGATAGTTTATGAAAACTTAAGATAGGAATGTGCAAACTGTTTTCTTTGATTTTGTGCGGTTTAGATTTTAGAGCATGTCAAAGTGTCAAAATTCCCGACTTTCAACTGTCAATATTTGGTAAACACTTTGTCAAGGGAAGGGAGTGGACAGATATTCTCGCTTTAGAGCTGCGCGCAGTACGTGTGATCAAAAATCGAACGAACGCCGTTAATAGGAGCCAGATATTCAAAGCGGCGCCTCCGTGTGTTTTGGTGATTTTTGTTGTGAAAAACTCTCAGAATACTTCAATTTCTAATTCGTGTATGAATCGAAGACCTTTTCATCCATTTTGTTTTCTACTGCAATTGCACACACTTCTCTTGTCAATGTAAGGTTTAAATTCCTACTTTGCTTCACGCAAAACTGATTAAAGAACCAAAAAACTTTTGATCTATATGATTCCCTAAATGCGTCACACTCTTACTAGCAGTTTAAATTTGGGAACTTTTTTTACACTATTCCTACTAGCAGTCACGCAATCTTTCCCACTATTCCTGATTTGCGTCCTGTTTGCACACAGACACAGGCAGGGTATTGTTTGCACACATTTCCTGCTTAGCTCAATGCGACAGAATAATAATGTAACAGTGTGTGACACAATTCTTACAATTGGCTTAATATACACAATTCCTTTCTAGTGCCAAATTGCACACTAAAGTGTGTGCATTTTCAATCAAATTAAGTGAATTGCGACGTAACAGCAACGTCACAGAAGGCACAGTTCCCTTTAAGGAATATAATAATTACTGGGCATATGGAGCCAGAAGTTTTGTAGACCTCGCTTCTGATGACCACTTAAGGTAAATTATGCGATTTATATGAAATACTCAACGTCTTAAATTCATTCTCATAACCATTGTGTTCTTTAACGAGTAATGACGTTTCCTGAGATGTGCTACTTATAGTCACGAATGAAGGGCATAGTTCACAAATGTATTACATCTTACCAGCTTTGAAAACAGGTACTCATTTGGTACTGCAACTCATAAATTTCCTTAATATGAGTCGACAGTTTTCTAGAAACTTTTAATTTCAGAATAAGATAAACTAATTTTTATGAACTTTTAATACTTACTGGATCAAAATGTCTAGCTAATTCTTCTACCCGTCTATCGAATTCTGCTGATAGTGTGTCGTCTTTCTGGAGTTGCTCCCTTTCTCCGTCACACGTTGGTAACGTTGCTCTTTCAGGCTGTCCATACCTGCGTCTATGACCTATCACGCTCGTAGCTTGAATTAAAACCACTAGGCCCATGGGTTTATCTTCTGTGCTAGGAGAACTAAAAGTAAAAAAATATAGTGTTAGTTCGAAAGTAAAATGTGGTATAATGGATTATACAGTGTATCCAAAAAAGTATGCAACATATGAGAAACTTCTTTATTATTGGTTTCTTAGAAAATTTTCTTCTTGATAAAAGTTGGTGCTAGCTCTAAAACAATAAAAGAGTATTTCAAAATTTACTACTGCTTTTAATGCGGGAGCAAATGTAATTTTTCCGAAATCGCGTCAAGAGTAAAGTACCTTAACTTATAAAGACACAGCAAAATATTATAAGGAAAAGTTCTTCCCAATTAAAAAATAATCTAAATATGAAATTTGAGTGAGGTACAGGGTCATTTTTTATATTTTCCCACCCCCCTTAACTTTTTTGTGCCACTGAAAAAAGATGTAAATATCAAAGTTTTAGTACTGGAGAAGTAGTTCTCAGAAAACATATTTTTGTCTATACAGGGTGTTGCAAAAAGTGCGAATAACAAAAAATATATATTTTTTAAATTTCTCCTCAGGACGAAAGATCTTTATTCTCCGATTACAAAAATATATAATTTGTCTACATTTGTTTAAGCCATTTCGGAGCTATTTACCTTTAAAAGTTGACAAAGCATGAATTCAAACCAATCGAAGTAGCCTTGCTCGCCATTAAGAAAAATATAAAATGTGTCAAAATAGCCGTGAATGACAGTGACAAAAACAGCTCTTATGTCAAATTATTGACTCTATTTTTTATGAAGGTTCCCTAACTGGCGAAAGATATTTACAATTTGTAAATCAGGGAACAGAGATTCTCTTGGTATGCTTCTAATTCGCCAATCTGCTCAAATAATAGGCGGCGAACCGTCCACTGGCCACCGAACAGCCCAGATCTAACGCCCTTAGATGCGTTTCTGTGGGGATATTTAAAAACAAAGTTTATGCTCAGAGAAGTGCCATTATTGAAGAGCTCAGGGTGAGAATTGTATACTAAACTGCTCGTCAAAAAAAACGACGCACCTAGTTTTTTGGACAATATTTGAAAGCTCGTTATTGGAAACCTAATCAACCGATTTTAAAAAACTTTGGAAATTCTGAATAGTTGATTCTTCGGCTCTTACGTCTAATTTTTGTAATAAGATATTTTGCACCTAACATATACTACAGGGTGTTAAAGAAAGAGATGTTTTTTTTACCTAATTTCAAGTTATCCCCATTCATGGGGTAGTTGAGATTGATAGTCGTAATACCTCTCTTTACTTACAGTTAGGTAATACCTCGGGACGTATTTGATATTTTGTGGATATCTTGGCTAACTACGATTATATGGCAATTTTTCGAAAATTGTCGTTATTTTCCAGTTTAGTCCCAATAATGAACAAACTACGGAGGTATCCATGAATTGTGAACACGACGTCTTACGGTAGGTCATATGCTACCAGTTTATGTACGTTACGTGATCCATAAAACCAGAAAGTTCAGATTAAGGGATATGTTTTACACAAAATATTGCACGAATATTACTAAATGGTCCCTAGAATACCTAAGAATTGAAATGATAGGTGGGTACTTAAATAGGATCCTCTGTTCAAAAATGAATTCTTTTATTACCATTTTACTTTTTTAATCACCCTGCATATTCGAAGGTAATTTCGAGTGTAATTTGAACGGTTGTAAGAGACAAAAACTCGTTTGCATATTATTTATGGTAACGTTACACGAAGTAATATCCTTATTTTACCATATTTTGACAACTGACTGATTTATCACCAAAAATCAAAAACCGTTTCGAGAAAATACCCCATTCTTAATAATCCATGGTATTAAGGTCGCATTTTAAGTTTACAAGTATAATTTTCTTTGGTTTGAATTTCTATTTTGAATTTTCAAAAAAAAATTATTTTGTGTAAAACATATCCCATAATTTGAACTTTCTGGTTTACTGGATCACGTAACGTACATTAACTGGTAGCATATGACCTACCGTAAGACGCCGTGTTCACAATTCGTCGATACCTTCCGTAGTTTGCTCATTATTGGGACTAAACTGGAAAATATCGACGATTTTCGAAAAATTGCCATATAATCGTAGTTAGCCAAGATATCCACAAAATCTCAAAACGTCCCGAGGTATTACCTAACTGTAAGTAAAGAGAGGTATTACGACTATCAATCTCAACTACCCCATAAATGGGGATAACTTGAAGTTTTGTAAAAAAAACATCTCTTTCTTTAACACCCTGTAGTATATGTTAGGTCCAAATTACCTTATCCCAAAAATTAGACATAAGAACCAAAGAATCAACTATTCAGAATTTCCAAAGTTTTTTAAAATCGGTTCAGTAGGTTTCCAATAACGAGCTTTCAAATATTGTCCAAAAAACTAGGTGCGTCGTTTTTTTTGACGAGCAGTTTATATAAACGACCTTAACCAGAACAATCCAATTTTAATTACCCATGCAACAAATAAATTAGAGAGCGACTTCCGAGATTGTATCAATAGTGGGCATATTCAACAATATTTGAAATACTGAAGTTTTTATTATCAAACATGTTAAGATACGAATTTGTACATAATAATAAAAAATTATTAAAACAATGATTTATTTCATTTAAATCAACTTTTAAAGTTAAATAGCTCAGAAATGGCTTAAGCAAATGTAGACAAATTATATATTTTTGTAATCGGAGAACAAAGATATTTCGTCCTGAGGTGAAATATACAGGGTGTTCCATTTAAAAAATATATATTTTTGTTTTTCACACTTTTTGCAACACCCTTTATAGACAAAAATATGTTTTCTGAGAACTACTTCTCAAGCACTACAACTTTCCTATTTACATATTTTTTCTACACAGTGGCACAAAAAAGTTAAAGGGGGTGGGAAAATATAAAATATTACCCTGTACATCAACTTTTAATTTTTCTTTTTTTTTTCGATTTTTTCTTAAACGTTAAGCCACTGTTGAATGTTTTGTTCTTCTGTTATTAGTATACTTGCCAAGTAACTTCAAAATTTATTTAAGATAGAAATTAGTTACATAGTTGCAGTTTTCCAGAGATAATAGCCAGTTTAGGTATCAGTGTGTTGTAAACACATTCAAACCCTTTTGGTTCAAAATTATTTCCAATCAAAATCATAAATAGACGCAACTCTTTTAATATCATACAAAACAACTAATAATTTATTTATCTTTTGCACCCTATGAGTAAAATATGCCTAAGTATCCTAAAAAGCCCATATAAAATATTTGGTCTTGAAGAGTAGGTCTTGCATTTGGAATAAAGACAAATAAATAGCAATTTTACTTTACTCTGATATATGAAATTAATTATTATTGAGTCAGTCATTCCAATTATTGTATTTTGTAATTATTGTGGACAATTATTTTGGACCAAAACAAACTGATACCTAGACTGGCTTTTATCTCTGGAAAAACTGAAAAATTATGCAACCATGTAACTAATTTCCATGTTAAATACATTTTGAAGTTGCTTGGCAAGTATACTAATAACAAAAGAGCAAAACATTCACCAGCCTAACGTTTAAGAAAAAAATCGAAAAAAAAGGGAAATTAAAATTTGATGTACTTGACTCAAATTTCATATTTTGATTATTTTTTTATTTTGCAAGATTTTGCTGTATCTTTATAAGAAGGTACTTTATCCTTGACGCGATTCCGGGAAATGACATTTGCTTTCGCTCTAAAAGCCGTACTTAAAATCTGAAATACTCATTTATTGTTTTAGGGCAAGCACCAACTTTCATCAAAAATAAAATTTTCTGAGAAACCAATAATAAAGAAGTTTCCCATATGTTGCATAAATTTTTGGACGCACTGTATACTAGGTAGTCGTACAAATAAATTTAGTGTTAATAAATTTAGATAAATTTTTATGTTCTTCGCCGTCTTGATTGAAGTATTTTTATAATAGTCATAATCTCACCAATATGCACTAAGATGAACACGTTTAAACATCTAGTTATCTTCTGTAATAGTTTTTTAATACCCTATCAACAGGGTATGAACAACTTGAAGAAAACGTTTTCCTGTACCAGTGTTTACTTTTATATAGTCTATTTTTAAATTTATTTTGCAAAAGGATAGAATGTCTGATCTTTATTGCTCAGTATGCAATCAAGAGTGTTTTTTTTTAAATCCAGACCACAGGACAATGAAGTTTTTGGAGCTCCTTGCGATGATTGTAAGTGTCATATGTAAAACATGTGCAATTATTACAACGTCCGAAGCACAGGCAGTTGTCTTGAATACACGATCAATTTTATTTTATTGTCCCAATTGTAGAAAACGGATCTTAAAACAACTTCCCAAATATAAACAATTAGCAAAGCTTTTTGAAAAAACTAAAGCCAAATTAACTAGGAAGGAAGGTGAGGTTTTAGAATTGAGGGAGCATACTGAACAGTTAAAAAAACTGCAGGAAGCTATTGCCCAACTTAAGACAGAGATCGAACAGAAAGACATACATATTAAAATACTAAATAGGAGAACTATAGATTGTGACGAGTCGGCTCAATGCGCGGAAACTGAGTTTTTGAAGGAGATAAGCGAGTATAAAGATGTAATCAATAAATTCAACAAAAAGCTTGGAAAGTTAACTGCTCAAAACAGGGAACTTTCATATAAAATGCTAGAGCTTGAAGTAAGGAATAAGGAATTGGAGCAGAGCCAGGCAGGATTTATTGTATTGCAAAGAGACACAAACTGCAGGTCATTTTCAGCAGACTGGAAATGTAGTTTTATCTCCATCTGAAACACAAACAAATGATGTTTTGGAAAGTAATGAAATTATGAAGAAACATGTCAAAGAAATTCAAGAGCTCAACATACTGAATCAAAACATGTTGACGCCCATCAGAGCACTTGAAGCAGAAAATAAATCCTATATTACAGACTTAGAAGTTCTCAAGATACAAATCGCTTCCCAATTTATGTGTATCCAATCTCTCGAGGACGAAAATAAATCTTATGCAATAAACGCAGCAAACTTAAGAAAAAAAATTGCACTCCTACACGACTCCGCTCAAAATATGGAAGAAGACAGGGTAGTGTGCGGACATAGTGCTAATTGGGAAACAATCAAAAATAATAAATGAACAAAAATAAAGTTCTGATTTTGACTGAAAAATTTGGTAAGCTACTTTGTAGTCTCCTTATAAATAAATTAGAGGATAACACTTCTCTTCAAATGGTATCCAAACCAGGAGCATCGTTTAAAAATATAATGTTCTGCAGACACTTACATAAAAGAGTTTGACTGTTCGGATTATGTTGTTGTGTTAATAGGCTTAGACAACCAGAAGGTATCTTTAAGTGATGTAACTTTAATAGCTAATAAGTGTTTTTATAGGAATTTAATTAGTTGTACAATTCCGTCTGACAATGACTTACAATATTAATAATTCAATAAGAAATTCCGTAAACAATTTAAAAACTTTCACTAAAAATATAGTTACTTGATCTTACCAATAAATTTAGTCCCAGAAGTTTTAAAAACCAGAGTCCATTTTTAAATAATAAGGGTTTACATAGGCTGTCATCCCTTATTTTACCTGTTATAAATAATTTTAATAATGTAATCAATAAATTCTGTAATCTTATTCACATACCATTAACTCCTGATAGTGTTAATTCTAATTGTAATGATGATACGGCTCATGCCGAAATAGTGTATAGTGATAGTCGCAAACTTAGTCAAACTGATGTAAGTGTTAATGCCGAAATGGTGTGAGTAATAGTCATAAACTTATTGAAAATGAAAATAATTTTTTATATGCAGCCATACATCACATTCAAGTAACATAGAGCGGTCCAACTTTGTTGGCAATAATACACACACAATTTCGTTATTATTATTGAATATTCAATCAATCCGCAATAAGGATGAATTTAAGTCTTCCTGGAAACTCATAATTCTCCTGATATTCTGCTATTTACTGAGCATTGGCTAAGCCCGGAGGAACCCTGCTATATTCCTGATTACTCTGTAATATCCACTTTTTGTCGCAATAAGCGTAGTCGTGGAGGAACGATGATACTTTTGAATGATGGGCTTTTGCAGTGTTCTTGTGTAATTAATGTTAAACAGTACAATTTTTTGTTGGTTGAGGGAATGTTTGAGTTTTCTATTGTCTATTTTAAAGGGATTGATTTGTACATTTTGTGCTTGGGTAGGCCTCCACGCGGCAGTGTAAAGGAGTTTATAGAAAATTTAGAATCAATTTTATCAGATCTATCTGTTCGTTGTAAAGTACTAGAACCGGAGATTTTAATATAAATTATGATAATAAAAACCATATTGATACTGACAGTTTGAGAAATCTTTTGTACTCTTTTAATTTGCAGATGCTTGTTGATCATCCGACGCGGGTCTCAAAATACTCCAACACAACTATCGATTATGTTTGTTCGAATTTTACTGATGTTGTTGGTAGCGAGACTGTCGTTTTGCCTTCGGGTCTATCTGATCACGAAGCAATTATTTCGTATTTTTTTTATGAGTGACGTAGGAAACTTAAAAAGGATTAGGTATGGAAGAATATACTGCACAAACATTTTTGAGTGTTTTCGGAGACGGGCGCCAAATATTCCATGAACAGCTTTAATGGTATTGTGGTTCAAATGTTTACTGGAAGTTTTCCGATTTTTAAAATAAAGGAAAAACAAAAAAAGCCATGGACAACTTTGGGCATAAGAAAATCTTCCACAAATTTAAGATGGTTGCATGGATTAAGGAAGTATACTTCAAATCAGACCTTTTTGAATTATTTTAACAAATAGGGTTACTTACAGACGGATTATTAAGTTGGCAAAGGAGTGGTATTATAGGGACAGAATAGATAAGGCGCATAACAAAACTAAAGAAATTTGGAATATTGTGAACAGCTTGAAGGTAAGTCAAATAATTCTAACAGTGGGGAAGATCTTGATGCCAATGTATTGAACTACTATTATTGCTCTGTTGCCGATAAACTAACGTCTAATCACGCACATCTGTTAGAGACAGTTTTTCTTTTATACATGCCAGTATTGATGAAATTAAATGTATTTTTAACGGAAATAAAAACAAAGTTTTTTTCTGGAATAGATTCCTTCTCGCTTGGGATTTTTGAAATTTTACCGGATCAATCGCTCCGGGCCCTGGTTGAGGGAATAAATCTATCATTTGACTCCAGTTTAAAGACGGTGGTTGTTGTTCCTTTATTTACGGGTGGTGACTAGAAATCCGGCTGACTTCCGTCCTATTTCTCTGCTTCCAACTATGTCAAAAATTATTGAAAATATTGTTAAGAAGAGACTGATCAGTTTTCTCTCTTCCCAAAATATCTTGGTTGGATGTCAGTTTGGTTTTCAGTGCATCTAAGGTAGGATGCGGTATTCAGTCTGTTAGAAAGTGAATACTTGAGTTTGAACGAAGGATGCGTGGCTGCGGCAGTCTTCTGTGACTTCTCTAAAACATTTGATTGCGTGAATCACAGAATACTGCTGTAGAAGCTTTATTGTTATGGTTTTAGGGGAGTTGCCTACAATTGGCTATCTTCATATTTATCTGACAGAAGGCAGATTGTTTACTCTAAGGAGAGGTCAAAGGAGTTATCAATAAGGCATGGCGTACCACAGGGCTCTGTGCTCGGTATTGTTCTTTTTTTGTTATATTTAAATGGCCTAGCTGCTCTTAACATAAAGGGTAGTTTTACTATCTTTGCAGATGACACAACTATTTTGCGAGTTAACAAGGATTCGAACTTAATGTCCAATATTATCTCTGACGACCTTCAAAAAGTAAAAGAGTACAAATTGCCTTTGTTTTAATATAAATAAAACAAATATTTTATCTTTTAGGTTTGACTTTCACAATTCAAATGTAAATATAAATAATAGCTGCTTATCAAATAAAAATCATGTAAAGTTTTTAGGTGTATATATATTGATTCAGAGTTAAAGTTTAAGGATCACATTTGGGCTCTGAATAAAAAATTGGCAAGTGGACGATATGCTATAAGAATAGTGCCTGAAGAGCTAGGGTTAGTTTGGGTTAGTTTAGGTTAGTCAACCTATCTTTCATTAATAGAATCGCACTTAAAGTACGGAATTGCTTTTTGGGGCTTTTGTTGCAAACAGCTCTTTAACACTGTGTTTGTTCTCCAGAAAAGAGCCGTTAGGTACTTATGTAGGGCACGGTTAAGAGATTACTGTAGACTTCTTTTCTTAAGAGAGAATATTTTAATCCTACCATGTATTTTTATCTTGGAGACAGTTACTCTGGTTCAGAAAAGTACAAAAATTTTATTAGCATTAACTTTTATAATACACGGTATGCACATAATTTACCACTACCAATTCCAAAAAGCACTTAACAAAGAACTCTTTATTGCATGAGAGCATAAAAATGTACAATCATCTACCGGCTGAATTAAAAACTCTAAATGATGTTAAATATTTTAACAGAAATGTCAAAAAAATGTTAAGGTCAATAGTATATTTCATTACCAGTCCAGAAACTAGGCTTTTCCGGTGCACACAGGAAGTCGTGTAAGCACAGGAAAAGCTGTTTCTGGACGTGTAATGAACGATATTTTTCATAATACCTCTCTGAAATCAAGACATAAACATAAAATTATTATAATTTTACGTTTCCAAAATCATGTCATAATACATTTTGTATTCAAATGAAAGCAAACGTCAAACTTGCAAGACAAGCAAGACAGGTATTTATCTAATATTCATCAAGCGGAAATGTGTTTGTATGCTTTGGTGTAATTGAATAGGCAGCTAATTTTGAAGCATTTGTGACAAGTAATGTCAGAATAAATAAAATAATTTTGCTTAAAATTAGACTGTTGACGCAAAAATGTGCTAGATTAATCGTGTAGGCTGCATCGCTGTATAATTTTAACCCAATTTATTCTACTTTATGCTTATTCTGTGACTAAATAACTGCAAATTTAGCACTTAAAATCAGGGAGCGGGAAAAGTTTTCCCGTTCCCTACTTAGGGACCGGGAAAATTTTTCCCGTGCCCGGACCGAAAAGACTGACTTTCTTTGCTCTACAGAGACGTCGAAAATTATAGTTTTCAGAGAGGTATTATGAAAAAGCTTATTACAGCATAGATGAATTCTATAGTGACACTTTTTAAATATTATATTCTGTATATGGGCATATGTATGTATGTGGGTGTGTATATGTATGTATGTGTATATAGGTATGTATTTATTTTTAATTATTTATATGTATGTTGGTTTATCCTTGATAGTTGCTGATATGTTTTTTTATATATTTTATTTTATACTCAGATGACTGTACTTTTAAACTTTTTTTAAACTATTTTTATATCTGTATTTAGTTTTATTATTCAACTTTTGTTTATTGATTTTGAGTTTTGACTAACTTCAGTATTAATTAGCTTTGTCAGTGAGCAATTATTCTTCCGACAATAAAGCATTTTTTGATTTGATTTGATTATCTGTTCTGCAAAATAAGAACGATACTTTTTGGTGTGTTAGGAATCTTAATGAACTGCCACGTTGAACAGTTAAGAGAAAAAGCAATCACTTTCATTTTCACTTTTAGCTTTATTTCTAAAAACTTTATTGAGCGTGTATATTTCGTTATCATTAAACGGTAAAGTAGGGACGTATTGTTTAATTTTTGTTTGCTATAAACATTGTTTATATAGGGAATAGTTATTCAACCTCGAACTGAAAAAAGGCCTCGCCGGTAGATGGCGTCCGGCCTGAAATGTGCCCATTCTTGAATTTCAAGAAATTACTACGCGTCGTACGAGAGACGTTGCAAGGAGGGAGTTCCTACATTTCTATTGGTGCATTCCCAAGAGCTGTTACCTGGCGGCGCGGCGTGGAGCCGCATGGACGAGTGTTCCTAATTCCATATATCTCATTGTTTAAAAATAAAAATAAAAGTAAAATGTTTGTGTTTGGGTTGTAATGACTAATTTTGGGCTGAGTAAATTGCGATTATCTATCTACGTTTTTTTCTAGGTAAGTACAAAAGTATCTACTTCCTTTGTTTTGTAGTTTTTGTCAGAAATCAGAATATTGCAATAGCAGTTTCGAAGTTTAATAAACAGAAGAGGTTTAATTAAATACGAACATTTTTATAATAATCATATATATGTATATAGGGATAGGGTAAATCTTTACATCTACTTTTTTATATCCATCAGTATGCTTTCTTATAATATTAACGTTTATTTTGTACATAAGTACATATACACAGATGTTGCACATCTAGGTGTCTATGAACGGATTTGAATAGTTAATTGATTGATTGATAGGCTTGTATAAGGAAGGATGACAAATGTATGGAATGAATATTAAATTTTATTAATAGCATATATAAGTGGATAAGAGCACTTTTACAGCGCGCACGTTTAGATTTCTTTAAATTTACTTTTTTGGGTTGTTCCACATTTGTATTTTTTTAATTGTTTCAGTTTTTGACAAACAAATTCTTTACAAACTAAGTCAAAATTACATTAGATTTTAAGTTGTTTCAGATAACGTCTATTTTGAGAGCATCAATTTTCAAAGAAACATTCCCTGGGCGAGAAGCTTTCTTTGATCGCTGTGCCTACAAAATATGTCTTCCTCAGTGGTGCAAAATATTTTCCCATTAAATGTGGTTCAAGAAATCTCAGCAGTTAAATTTTTAAAGACTCCTTTTTGTGTACTTGGGTACCCTTTACCTCACCTGGTAAATACATCCCTTACAACAGGAAGAGTTCCAAAGGAAATTAAAACCAGTGTCATTGTGCCTATCCCGAAAGTGCCTAGACCAAATAAACCAGAAGAATATTGACCCATTAATTTATTATCGGTAATAGACAAAATTCTGGAAATTGTGTTATGCACAACTGCGACAGTTTCTAGACGTAAACAAATTGTTATTTAAAGGTCAGTCGGGTTTTTGGGAAAAACATACGTGGGAGTCAGCATTACAGTATGTGTGTTCAAAATGGTGTTCAAATGTTCATGATGGAAATGTTGTCCTGAGCGTTTTCATTGACCTTTAACGTGCGTTTGAGACCATCGATAGGAGAAGACTTATCCACAAACTACAGACCTACGGAATTACAAACAGTGCACTTATTTGGTTCACTGATCACCTGGAAGATCGCTCCCATGTGGCATGTGACTAGAGTGAATAATGTGTCCTCAAATCCGGTTGATAGTGAGATAGAGGTGCCGCAGGGCAGTGTTCTGAGCCCCCTTTTGTTTGTGCTATATGTCAATGACCTAGACCGAGTTTTAAATGATTCATTTCTAAGTTTGTTTGCGGACGATATGTTGATCTGTGTTTGCGGGAAGGATTTTAATCAGGTAGTAGATACTATGAAATCAAAACTTGATATCCTGTATAACTGGTTGTGTGTAAATAGGCTTAGGTTAAATGTAAAAAAGACAAAGTACATGGTTGTTGGCTCTAAGCAGAATTGTAATAGATTTCTAGAAAATAATTATTAGATTAAGATAGATAATAGCCTAATTGAAAATGCATCTAGTATGCAATATTTAAGGGTAGTCTGGAATTCTCAGCTTAATTTTTCGTTACATGTAGATCATATTAGAAAAAAAAATTGGAAAAAGAGAGAATTTTTTAGGAGAATAGCTGAGAATCTTAGTCACTGGAGTCGTGTTCTTATAGATAATACCATTATATATCCGCATTTCAATTACTGCTTTTCATTGTTGATATCATGTAAAAAGGCTGATACAAAGACTCCAGTTGCTACAAAATAAAGCTATGCGCACTATATTGTTCTGTATACGTTATACCCCCATTAATTTAATGCTAAAGACACTTAGATGGCTTTCAATACAGTAAAGCGTAGAGATGTTCAATGTATTATTTATTTTTATAACAAAAAATCAATTATTGCCCGAATAAGCTGGTTTGAAGGCGATTCATGTTTATCCCACCGGGAATTCATAATTAATGTTTTATTAAGGGCTTTAATATATAAACAATGTAAGTCATATTCAAAATGCGAATTGACGTTATAATTTTATTATTCACTATCCACTTTTTTCCACGGAGTAAAAAACAACATTTTAATATTACTCCAAGAGTTATTTTTAGTTACTTAGTATTTGAAAAAGTTGTTTGCAGTTTTTTTTTTAACTGGAACATAAAACTTTAAATGTATATTATATAATTGTATTTTTCCAATTTACTACAATTAAGGATTTTTTCACAGTGTAAAAAAGTAATATTTTTCTGGCGAGTTTGAATTTTTTAAATTAAAAAGTAACTTTTATGGACCAATATTGTTTGGCAGGAGGACCAATATTGCTTGGTAGGAAACATGATTTTGATTTTAAATATGATTTGACAATTTTAAATATATATACATATATACATTTTTAAATACTAATAAATGTCTGTGAATCATCTTATATTTAAATAAAGATAAAACATTAATCGACGGATTACAATTAATTTATTAGTTGATTCTTATTAAATGGTGATGCTTTTAGGTTGTACTTACATTAATGTAGTCCAATTACTTTTCGATATTTAAGTAATATTTATAAGTACTTATTTATGGAGTTGTAGTCGATCTAATCTCTTGATACATCAGTTTATCACAATAGCTATATTAGCAACTTCTGATTGAAAGCAAAACTAATTATGGTTTCAAATTTTCTTAACTGGTGATTAATTGCAACTTATAATATACAAGAAAGTTATTTTAAGAACATGTATAACTTTACAAGTTTGATAGGCAATAACACAAAACTTTTATATGAAAAAATTTTCAAGGGAAATAATACAAGTGAACATAAAATGATCAGTTGAAAATAAGGGATGAATCAAACCAGAAGTTGCCCGAAACAGCACACTACTCTCGATGCTTATTTTTTTATCTTATATAATTGCTCTTTAGTTTCAAGGGTTGTATAGGTTGATGTGTTTTATCAATTGAATTGTTTTATTTTCGAGTAAATATAGTTTTACTCGGATGTTTGTTTGTTTCACTATCCTAAATCCGAATTTTTTCAAAAATTATTTACTTGATTATAGCGAATTTAAGTACATTTATATTATTTTAATTTGATTGTCAATTATGTAATAATGATAATAATGGCTATAAGCGATTGAAAGTTTTGAACATTGGCTGTTGGCCTGGAACGATATTATATATACCGATACATATACATAAATTAATATTGCTATATGCCGAACTCATATTAAATAAAGACTAATCCTAAGTGGTAAGAGTTTTCATTTGTTTTTAAACACCTTATTTCTTATCTCCCCCTCTTTTGCAAAAATAATGAAATTTAATAAAATAAAAATATTTAATTTTATTATTAATCTCCAAATAACGGGACTTTTTAATCAATAATTTGATATATATACATGTTTCTGGTGCATTAAAGCATAAAGTTGCAGAAAATGTTTAATTGTCTTCTTACTATAAAAATAAAAAATACATAAAATAACTATACCTACTGCATGAATTAAAGCATAAAGTTGCAGAAAATGTTTAATTGTCTTCTTACTATAAAAATAAAAAATACATAACATAACTATACCTACTTACTATTGGAACTAAATTTAATTTTTATCTATATTTCTGTATAAACATTGTTTAAAACTGTAATACCAAAGACAATTCACAGGGAATAGACGCCCAGCGAGCCGAAACGGTAATGTCCTTCAGGTTCCGTTCTTAAGAGCGCAGCACCTGTGGCTTATAAACCTAATTTACTATTATTTTAAATATTCCGCATCTCTCGATATGGTGCGATTTCGGTTGTCATGAGGACGATACAACGACGCCTTGCGGTGTTGCCGATGTATGTTGGACTTAGCAGAGCTCGATATAAATCAGAGCAACGCAATGTCGTGCGGCGGTAAAAGGGCTGCCGCGTTCTCTTGGATAGACCGCTTCGCTTGTCCGTGTCTTAAATCCAGGGCTTTTTAATACCGCCGGTTTTTTAAGTAAACCTTGCCATCTTCAATTATTGAGGGGAAGGAGTACTACTATTTGGTAAATTTGGTTATTTGAAATATATTCTTTTTGCAAGTGCATTGTGATTGAATTATTCCTCTTACGTTCACCGATTTTAAAAACAATGTCTGGTAATGTATGTTGCTATTTCAATTGTGAGAAAAGTGCGCGTAAGCACGGGGTGAGATTGTTTAGATTCCCGTTAAAAAATGAGGAATTGTGTTAGCGCTGGATTCTTAATTGCGGTAAGAAAAAATTACACACAGTAAAAGTCTTTTTGTTTTTAAACTACTTTTACTCGTGTGGTTTTACATTACCTTTTCTATAAAATTATTATTAAAAAGTAGCAATATTAAATATGATTGCTTCACTAAGATGGAAACTCAAATTTCTTTTAGGATTTAGGGATGAAATAAAAACCGATTTTGCAAACCTCAATTCTCAGCGGATGGTTAAAACCCCCTAAAAATATTTTCTTTTCTAGAAATTTGCTCTGTATTTTAAAAAGCAGTGAAACAAGTCAATTTTCTTTTAATTTTCGGCGTGTAATAGCATTACCTATACCACAGTATAAACCGGCAGTTTTTGGTATACCTACATATTCGTTTTTAGCGTGCAAAGAACATGCTTTGTAATATCTGCCAATGTAAGGGGTTGAAACGAACCCTCAAAAGTGAAGTGAAAACTTCTTTAGGCGCGTTTGGCTGTTTTTATTGGGAGGGGGCGGGGTTGAATGAGACTACTGGCATGTCCCTGTATAGGTAGAGTACCGAAATTTTCAGGGAATGTAGCCGGGGTAAAAAGAAGATCCTGGACGAAAACGGGATCCCGTACTCCCCCCCCCCCCCGTTTGGCCAGGGGAGGGGGAGGAGGGGGAGAAGAAAAAACTTAAATAATTAATTTTTGGAGAACGGGAAGAGGTACGGGGTCGAAATTTTTATGGTAGGTACGCCCCATGGGAGGCCACCTGAGACCATACGGGGGGACCGGGGCTCTAATTTAAGGGGGGCTTTTGGGGGAAAAACCGTTTTTTGCCCGTATCTCTGCAACGAAGGCTCAGATTCAAATTCTGACCAACGATGAACCCGCTTGTCGAAGTTTTCACTTTTACAGTGTGGTCTTAAGCACACACATTTTTTTTCCTAAAGGAGTACTTCGAAACGGAAAAACAAATAGATTTTATTAGGGGCAAAATAAAATACTGGTTTTGTATGGTTCTGATTCTCCGGGGTTGAACCAACCTCTTAAAAATTAAAAAGTGAACATTTATATTAAAATAAACGTTTTTTATTTTGAAAAACATAAAAATGCCTTAATTTTATTACCGTTTTTAAATACTTGGTATTTATAGCAAAATTATGAAACTAAGAGGTGATTTCTAGCCTTTACCACAATATCCTTAATTTTAACCTATAGAATGAACATTTTTTTAATCTAAGTTGAAGGTATTACCAAAGACAATTTACAAATTTACAGTTAATTGTCTTTGGTATTACGAAATTGTATTACATTTTGTTTTTTATTATCAGATCATTTATTTGTTGAGAAATTGTTAGATGACTCGTTGCCCTAATGACAATTTGAACTAGTCACTCTTGCTATATTGCACTGTTAGTTAAAAAGGGCATAGTTACATGGATCGCAACTGTAGATTTTTATGTTCATTATACCAAGGAATATTCCCGCAGTTAGAACGGTAATAGGACAATCTGTCCAAACATCTTATTATCGAAAGTTGGTTAAATATGAGATATTTTAGGAATCGTTATTATTTTTGCCAGATCGTATTTATTCAATAGAGTTTCAGTTATAAATAAAATACACAGGACAAAGTGCTCAGATTTTGAATTGGCTGTTTAAGTTTTAGGAGCCACTGTTAATTTGGTTTTGACAGGAATTCGAATTTTAACTTTACTTAGCAGTACATTATTTAAACAAATACTAAAATTGTCAACGCCTGTGATCCAATATAATCAAGTACCCAGTTTCCTTTATTTTGTAGTACGGTTATAACAATATTTAGTCTAATGAAGGGTTGGTAGCCAAGTTTTTTTCTAAGTTACACATAAAACGAAACACTATCAATTTTCTGACATATAAGCCTATTCTATATATTTTTTTAAATGGAACACTCTGTACATTTTTGGACTCTCTAGAGAAATCTAAACACATTTCGTGTATAATATCCTATAACTATCTTTAGGTGTTTACGAAATATTGACAGTTGAAAGTCGGGCATTTTGACAGGCTTTAAATCCTAAACCGCGCAAGAGCAAAGAAACCGGTTCGCACATTCTTATTGTAGGTTTTCATCACCTATCGAATGACGGTAACTTTGAATTTAACCCGCGGATAAAATTAACTACAACTTTTAAACCTCCGGTTAAATTGAAAGTTACTGTCGTTCGATAGCTTATGAAAACCTAAGATAGTAATGTGCAAAGCGTTTTCTTTGATCTCGTGCGGTTTAGATTTTAAAACCTGTCAAAATGCCCGACTTTCAACTGTCAATATTTCGTAAACAGCTAAAGATAGGTATAGGATATTATACACGAAGTGTGTTTAGATTTCTCTAGAGAGTCCAAAAATGTAGTAATATACAGGGTGTTCCATTAAAAAAAAATATAGAGTAGGCTTATATTTTAGGAAATTGTTAGTATTTTGTTTTATGTTTAACTTAGAAAAAAACTTGGCTACCAACCCTACATTTTGTCTTTTTGTTTACCTTGATATCTTTAAAACCAAAAGTTACAGCGAATCAAAATGTTATCAAGATAAATTGAATGCACCGTATATATTCGTAGAGTCAAGGCTAAACAATTGCTATAACTATATTATAAACATAGAACTTGTTAGTCTTGACGTATTAGTGCAAAAAATTTTTTTAGTGTCATGTTTACGGAATTTTGCAACAAACTGCCCTTTTCAAAACACTTTTTTATTCAATGGAAATTTTTTCTAAAGAACAAAGCATTTTCTGTAATATATTTTTTTCTACGCCCGTTATACAAACTGTACAATATTTCACTTTTATCTTAAATACAAAATGTCACTTTATAAAAAGTGAACGAAACAGGATCGTTAAATACTGGCCCATCAGCGTGTCGTTATATCACAATTTGTCACTACCGAAAAGTAGCTTTTCACCAGTTGAGCACCCTAACAAATTGGTTCTTCCGATAAGTATGTTAATAAATGTATAAGTAATTTGCACCTAAAGTAGAAATTATCTTGATTTAGAATTAAGTTACAAATATTTTAGTTTTAGGTTAAGTTAAGTTAATATTAATATCTAACATTTTTTATGTGCAATTATGTTCTGCACAAAATGCAAAATTTGTTAAAGTTAATGATATACATTTTTAAAATGTCAGGCTTTTTTTTATCGAAAATCTGTTTTTTTTTCTCTTAGTTGTTCTGCTTTTGTGCAAAGACATCTGGTCACCCTAGTTCAAAGAAAAACTGACGGATCCAGCCTGAGACTAATTTGAATTTTCTTATGCACTTTCACATACATAGTATGCATTTCATTTAAGACATAACAAAGATTACTTTAATTGGAAGCAGCTGCAATAATTTACTTATCGTTTCAAAGCATTTATGATTTTCTTTTAAATATATAGTTTTATTATAATACACTTAGATTTCTTTATTTCCGGGACTTAATACAAGCGATTAAGTTTATAATATTCACGACAAAATTGACAAATGAAAAATTATTTTGCCTTACTTCTCTTGTCACCTCGAAATAGGAGATTTCCTTGCTGCATGTTACATTAAAATATTTTATCTACAACCATGGAATAATAGGCGCATAATACTTATGATAGTAAGAGCTGTGCATAATAAAAACCAGTGCAATTATGATAAAACAACAAGTAAATTTATGAAGTCGTAATAGTTCTAGAGCCACAAATATATTCTAATAACCAAAATCGAGATAGCAGATTGTGATTTATATAATCAAAGACAATTCTTTGATATAATTCAGCTGTTGTTCTATCTTCATTGTATACATTATTGTTTAACTAGAAAATATTTATTGCACGTTATTATTGGCGGTTTGATTTTTATGGCAAATTTAAATGTTTGGTTATGTCAAAGACAATTTAATTATATTTTAATCATTCATTACTTAGTTTAGAGCATGCTGTTTTTGTTATCAAAATATATTAACTATTATTCATTTATAGGTGTTTTAATGTTTCTTAATTTGCTAATACCATTTGTAGAACATATGTTCTATTTAACATTAACATCGAAATAAGTTGAGTTATTGAAAATCATGCTCACAAGTTAGTATATCCATTATTTGTTAATCAATTCTTGTGCTCGACCTAAGATCTCCTTTTATTTAGGACACCTTTTATATATGACCAAATATCTAAATTATTTAAAATAAAATAACTGATTTCTAGAAGTAATGTTAAAAACCAGCAAACACGGTCACTATAATTATTTATTATCTTAAATGAAACGAAATGTCTTAATGTTATGTTTCATTGGTTTCATCAAAGACAATTTACAGTAATTGTCTTTCGTTTCATTAATGCTTAATAGAAAATAGGCACAACGGCAACCTCAGCTGGCGATCTATGAACGATACCCAAAGCAGATTTCTATAATGGCGCCATCTGTGAATCAGTAGATGCAGAACGTGGCCGATATTTATCATATCGCTTCAAAAAGCGAGCCTCCATTCGATGTCCCATTTTTAAAGCATTGCGTCGCCCGTCTAAACTGTGGATTGTCTTTGGTAATACCTTACTTTTTGACTAATAATAGGAAACGAATAATCAATTTTTATAAACATCATTTTTTTTATAGTTTAATAATATGTTTTCAGTGTTCCTAATTTTGAATGCGTTAAAAATATCCAGTTTATATTGTAAAATTTTACTTATATCAATGCAAAACGTTTTACATTTAGCAAATAGGATTTTATTATTGTTTATTATTTTCCCCTTTTTAATGGCATATGCAAATCTATTTTCTTCGACTACTGCACCAATTCAATTATATGAATAAAAGAAACTAGTAAAGAAATTGATCACAAAAATCAATGTGTTAAAAATGCTAAAAACCATTTTCACAAACAATAAAATAAATTAAATTGAAAAGTCAAGATTGGGGAAGCACGTATTGGAAATTTCATCCTGTGTAAAAATTAACTGATAAAACCGGTTTTAGCCACTTAGCCTTGGCTGAAGATCATTTCTTGGAAATCTACGGCTCGGCGAATATAATTTTGTATTCCCCTTTCTACCTCTTCCTTTTCGTATGTAGGGTAAACATTGCATGTGTTTTCATTCCGTAATACTGTTTTTGGTGCCAGCCACTGGGGGCAGCACCTCTCCACAGGCCCCATTGAACGACTATTTCTTATAAAGACAATGCTATAAAGATGAGAGATGATCTATTGAATTGCAATGGTAATTTATATGATCGAATCCATTTGCAAATTATATCAAAACCACACCTTATGTAATTATAACTTTTAAAAATATTTTCAGCACGGTATAAAAAAAGTTGCAATCGTCAGCCAATAGTTTTATGCTACCTTTTAAATTTAATTTTAATAATGAACTAATTACTTAAAATAAGTGAATACAGATGTATAAATTGAAACAACGAACGCGTGAATCAAAACTTATACAAAATATATCCATTAAATGTCTACATATATCATAGACACAGAATCAATCTTATATCTATAACTATCTGGCCAGGAATACTGAAATACTGCTCCGGTGTCTATAGATGCAATATTAGCGGAATTGAACGTGTAAAGAATAACTGCGAAATGTTTACTTTTTAAGCAGAACTTATCTTACAAAACCAGGCTTTTACACTGTAGCTCAAAAAGTCTCGAACAACGTTGTTTCACATTTCATCCAGGCGGACAAGACAAGTCTAGCTGATTATTGAGCGTACCTCATTACACCAATTATAGCTTGGAATAAGTTTTGCCGTTTATTTGCATGTACAGAATTAATAACTCTTAAGTGTACTAGATAAATAAAAAAAGGGAACAAATAATAATCAAAGGTGTGAAAGTGAAGTTAACAACGAAAGTGACTAATGCTTACATTTTAACTAACACTAAATAATATAAACTGGCTGGGCGGGGCGGTCCAAAATAGTACAGTACTTACCTAATATTACAAATAACACAGTCATATTCTTGTTTACTAATTGGTATCTCACTATGCTCCATACTTTCTGGATTTTCGTCAGTCTCCATTCGTTCTTTTTCTCGTTTCCAGAAATCGTTTTGTTTCTTAGCAAATTCGGCCATTAGTTTTTCCTTAAAGAAAAAAAAACAAAATTGAAGTTGTCAGATTGCTGTTATACTGCCTATAAATGAAAAACAGGCTGTGTTAGAACAAAACGGCTTATACAATCCATTTTAATACCAACTATAATGGGTCACAATAAGAAAAGAACAGTTGGGTTTAAGTTTAGTACATACCAAGCAATAATGAGGCTAGAATTTGTATTTTCAACGGATCTCAACAATAAAATAAAAAATGCTCCGTTACAACCCAAACTTAAAAGTTGAGTGTGTCCTTGATTTAGGATACGTCCTGCTAAAATAAGAATATATTTGAAAAACAATCAAAAATGTATAAAAAAAAGCTACTAATATAAAATTAGTATAAGAGCGCTTGCAGACAGCCCGAACTTCGTCCTAATCATCTGTTGTAAAATTTGACAATTCAAACATATGACAATTACTTGAAACGAAAATACTAGATTTTACCTGTCTGTCTTTAGCTCTGCGTCTCCTTTCTTCCCTTTCCTTGTTCTCACGCAATTTTTTAGCTTTTTCGTTTTCTTCCACCGACGGCCACAATTGTTGCCTAGTTTTTTGAATATAACTGTGACATCCCGAATCGGATAAAGCTATTTTCTTCAGTAATTTTCCTACATAGAAGGGACCATCTCCACAAGGCACCTAAAGATTAAATTTCGAGATTATTTCCATTTATACCGCCAGTTTATTGGATGAATCTCTTTAAGCAGGTAAAAGAGATTTCCAACGTTTCTTGGCCAATATTTAAAACAATATTGAACAAGAGTCACGCCTCTAAATTCGCTAAAATTAAAATTATACACTTTTCAATACAGCAATGGCGATGGAAATTAAATTCCTGCTAAACAAAAAGAAAACTGTACAATAAATGTTATTATCTTAAACTAACTGCTAGTAAAAGATACAACACGTATTTGTTTGCTCTCTTGGTTTGGTGATTATTTTTAGTATAAATAAAGCGAATTAGTATGGGCGAAAATAGTAGCGACATTAAAGTCGTAGAAGAAAAAACACCGAAGTTTAGTGAACAGTTTCCGCGGAAAAACAGGTCATCTTCACTGGATCACACAAAATATTCAAGAGCTGAAATAAATGAAATCATTTATGGCCTCGACAAAAAACATCGTCGTCGATAAAAACCTGTTTAGGTAAACAATATGGAGAGTCTAATATCGCAAATAATGGATCGCAAATACCAGGGGATCTCAATGAGTTGGAATTTAACTTTGAAGAATATCAATCTCGGAACGAAATTTTTAAAAACCCAAGAAACGTTTTGAAACCCAGAAACTCTGTTACCCGCACACTTCCACTGTCTACGAAAAAAAAAAGGTTACTGAGAGCAATGTTGGAAATGTGATGGAAGAAAAATCTAGCATAAGACTAAGACATGAAATATCCCCAGGAATAGAGAATCAAAATAAGAAACAATGTGACGAACTAAACATTGCCCCCAGTCAAGTAGGATCAGCATCAAACACAAATATTACAACAAAAAACCATGAAACTAAAAACCCAATGGATATGGATAAATTGCTGTTGCAGATCTTTGGATCATTGGATATAATACATAATGCTACAAACAGGCAAGATCCAGAGATGGTAAGAGCTGCTACTGGATCTATACATAAACGTTTAACATTAATCACATATAAAATTGGCGAGTTAGAAAAAGAAAAAATGGCATTAGAGCACAGAACACAACTTCTAGAACTTTAAAAAATAAGTCGTGTAGACAAGGAACCAACAATGCACAAACCACAGAGCCTTTTTTCACAGCAGAAAACATATGCGACCGTGACACAAAGGCAGAGAACAAGGTGTTCTCTGACAAAGGGCAGAATCGCAAACAACAAATGAAAATAAACCTAAAGAGGCGGAAACGTGGAAAACCCCACCTAAAATGGTAAAAAAGAAACTGGAAACCATTATACAAATAGACAATATCTCGGACCCAAAATAAACAATCCGATAACTTAAAACCCAAATTAATGCCAGTGACATACAAGGGGGCTTGAAAAATATAAAGCAATTAAGAAGCGGTGCACTAGTGGTTGAAAGTGATAATAAGGATCAGCACAGGAAAATCAGAAACGTCCTTGAAAATAAAAAAAAATATCAAAATAAGAGACACCCAAAATAGCAACCCAATGTTTATGATTACTGGAATTTATAAAGGCTATTTAAACTCTGAATTTGTAGAAGAGCTAATAAGATTAAATAGAGAGATAACAAATAACTTTCCAAACAAAGATATCGCCAAGGAAATCAAAGTAATCGCCAAAAAAAGACTGCCATAATACAGCTAAAGAGAATTGGATCTTGGAAGCGCCGCCGGACATAGCAAAATGGTTTATAAAAAAGCAAACGTTTTTTTTTGACCTTATGAAAGTTTATGTTGAGGAACATTTTAACTTGGCTATGTGCTTTAATTGTGCCGGTTTTGGCCACGTGTCCAAATACTGCCAAGAGACAACATGTTGTTATAAGTGTGCTGCTATTGACCATCTGAGTAAAGATTGTACTGCTACAGACCTAAAGTGTGTGAACTGCAATAAAATGAAATTTAAGACTGAGGAAAATAAGCACTCAGATCGAGACAGAAACTGCCCTGTATACCAAAGAAGACTAAGTAATTACAAAAATCAAATAAATTCCTCTGGTAGTTTTTATAAATGATCTGGCAAATAGTAGCAAGTCTGAATCAAAAGAAATTAGAGCACGCTCAAAATATTTACTACACAATCCCAAGAAAGTAGATAAGATACAGGTAGGTGTAAGTAATAATAAATTTGGGATAATTCACCAAAACGTCCAATCGCTGGGAGATAGTCTAATGAATGCGTTACTTGAAGAACATACAGACTGTAAATGTATTTCTATTACAGAACACTGGAAGAAATCTGAACAATTGCTTTTTCTAGGCATAGAAAATTTTAAACTGTCTTCTAGTTTTTGTAGGGAAGGAGGTTATAGGGGTGCAGCTATTTATGTAAATAAGGACCTAAGATGTTTAATTAGAAAAAAAATCGAAGACATTTCATTAGAGGGATTATTTTAATGTGCTTGTGTGGTGTAATTTTAAAAATTAAAATTTTGTTATAATCTCATTGTACCGACCACCAAAGGAAGACTTGAAAATGTTTTTCCAAAAGTTAGAATTACTACTTCAGACTATTATCCTAGAAAACAAAAAAATGTTTCTTTCAGGGGACTTAAACATAGAACTTTTGAAACATAACAATTCTAGGACACAGCTTCTCTCTGTTTTAACCTCTTTTGATATGTATCCCACAATTTTGGAAAGCACTAGAATAACACCAACTTCACAATCTTGCATTGATAATATCTTCACAAATGTTCCAGCTCAATATATTTCAAGTCTTGTATTATGCATCACTCTCTCAGATCATACAGCCCAAAAAGCTATACTTAGTTTAGATTTGGTTACCAAAAAACCATGTTATTTTAAGAGATTTTTTAGGAAGTAAGTAGAAGTAAGTTTTTTGGTACATTAATGGAACAAGAATGGCAGGATGTTATTGAAGATCTACTTCAAAAACATCCTTTCATCTGACGTTAATCAACAATGGTAAAATTTTACAAAAAAAAAATCCTAATAAAAAATGTATACAAAGTACATACCCAAAAAATGAACAAATTCAACTTGTGAAGCGTCGATTGGATAATCTTCTAATTTTAAAAACGCAAAACAATATGTATCGGGAAATGTCTTCAGAGGTAAAAAAAGAATACGACCAATTATTAGGTTAAAGCTCGATCAGAACACTATGCCGCAAGAATAAGAAAGTCTGATAATAATAACAGGTGTATGTGGACAATATATGGGGAAATGACAAAAAAATAACGTGACCAGGCTTAACAAAATGTATAGAAAAAAATATAAATAATCAAATACATTTTCAAGAAAACCCCAGAACTTTATTTTTAAGAGCTGTTACAAAAGAAGAACTTTTAGAATTAACTAAGAAACTCAAAAACAAGCACAGTTCTGGAGAGGATGAGATCCCTTCGAGTCTTATTCGTCAGATAATACCAGCAATCACTGGGGTCCTTTGTGACATACTTAATAATTCACTCAGGGAAGGTGTGTTCCCTGAATCTTTAAAATTGTCATTAATTAAGCCTTTGTATAAAAACAACAGAGATACGGATTCATTTAATAACTATAGACCCATAAGGCTGCTTCCTGGATTTTTAAAGGTTTTTGAAATTGTAATGTGCGTTAGATTGATGGAATTTTTAACAGAATGTAACACAGACCGATATTTTTCATTTTACACGGGCAATTTTGGGTCATTTGAGAGAGGCGATGTGGGACTAGGCATATTGTTGGATCTGTCAAGAGCCTTGAATAGACAGAAATATGCTTTTACAAAAGCTTTATTTGTACGGAGCGCGCTCTTGAGTGGTTTAGGTCTTATTTAAGTCATAGATCCCAAAGAGTTGTTGTCCAGAAGGATGGGATAACATATAAATCGGACATATCGCAGAATACAGTAGGAGTAACTCAAGGTAGTATTTTGGGTCCTGTTCTGTTTATCATTTTTGTGAATGATTTGAATTTTGAGACAAACGATCCAAATTTTAATATAACACTGTTTGGGGATGACACAAACTTGCTGGTAAAAGGATCATATCTTTGTGAGCTTGCTGAAAATGCGGAAAACATTTTTAAACTAGTAGATAATTGGTTAAAAAAAAACAGACTATGTCTGAATAAAGAAAAACCAAAGACAGTTCTCTTTAGGACAAAAGTAAGTAAAACAGAAAAACCTGACTCTATTTTAATTAATGGCTCTCAGTTTGAAGTAAGCAATACCACCAAGTTTCTGAGTATTCACGTTGATGAGTTTTTAGACTGGTCTGGTCACATTGATTATTTGAATGGGAAGTTGAATAGAATCTGTTACTGTATTAGATTTGTATAAAAGTATTTAAATGAGTCTTCTAAAAGAATATTGTATTTTGCGAATTTCGAAAGTACCGCTAGATATGGTATAATTTTATGGGCTTCTAACTCTAGAGTTCGGGAAATGTTTGTAATGCAGTAACGTCTTATAAGAATAATTTACAAAATGTCTTTTCTTGAATCGTGCCGGGGTGTTTTTAGATCTAAGGGAATTCTTACCATTTATGCTGTGTACATTTTTGAAGTAATCATGTTTGTTTTTAAAAACAGGCAGACTTTTTTTGTGAATGTTAGTCACAGATATAACACTCGTACAAACGACATCTCTTTTCCGGTACTTCGTTTAACACTAGTTGAGAAAAGTCCCTACTATATGGGTATTAAACTTTATAACAAGTTAGATAACAATATAAAAAGTTTCACAACTGAAAAGCATTTTAAACAAAAATGAAAGCAGTTCTTGATTAATCTTGAACCTTATAATATTCAGGAGTATATGAATTGTTAGATTCGGGTACAGAGATGATTGTTTTGGTGTTGTCTTGTTTGACTGTGCTACAGGTGCATTTGGGTGTTTCTGTATTGACGTAATTTTCACTTTATATTTATTTTAACGACTTATTGTATATAAATTTATGTAAATAAAGAAGAAATAAAAAAAAAATAAACTATGCCGCTATCATTAAATATAATGGAAAGCAATGGTAGATTATGTGTGATTTAAATATGGCATCATGTTTAACATCCCGATTTTGCTATCTCCACTGCTCCGGATAAGAGTAAGATAGTTATGACTTTTGAAAATAGCTTTTACCTAAAAAATATAAAAAAATATTTTCATGCGATTTATAGTTCAGGGATAAAACCGCCATGGGCGCTAGATAGAGAAGTAAGTTGTATCCCCAAAAAAAGAAGTGCTTTGCTCACTTTCACAACATAAACTTACTTTATCCTCCCCAGCGATAAAATAATCAATTTCATCATCATCCGGATCAAAACTGTCCGGAATTCCAGATAATTGAGAGTGCAGTTTTAAAAGCAAGGAAATTATGCTTTCATTAATTTTCACGGACGGTTGGTCTTCTGGAAAATCCTAAAAAAGAGTATTATTTAAATGTTTGGAATATTAACAGTTCCAATTTAAGAAGGGATTTCATAGCTCCCTTGTGTTGAAAGTATTGAATGATAAATTAGTAACAATGAGCGAGCAGATATTACATGATGAATCTGAATGATTCTCATTAATTCACTTTACTCCTTATGTCCGTTCAGTCTTAATTTATCGTTAATATTTTTTGAAGTATGTATAATTAATACAAAACATTTTACTTGTCGAAATATATGCAGATTTCAATCACATATTTTGCTATTTTGGACTAGAATTCAATTTGTCTATTACATTATTTTGATCAGTGAGTTTTTACTGTGCTTGTTTGTACGTTTCGTACTGATATCGCACATGACGTACATCGACTGAATATGTAGGAAATCGAATTATACAAATAAAATATTTTGAAGATTGATAAATACCCTTTCTTCATAAGCCAAAGCTATCGATTATCGAATTTAACGACAACTGGTGAAGTAGAATCGAATATCACTTTCAAAGATTACTTACGCCTGGTGATTTCTTCGACCTAAAAGGATTCCTTCTTCTATAGCCGTGTGATGTAGAGGGCAAAGCAAGCCCTTCGCCATTTTTATTTTGAAGAGGCCGCAGGTTAGATGGTCTTAGCATTAGTTTACTAGGTCCTGAAAAATTCCACAATTTTAGTGCACAATACAGCAATAATACGATTGAGTTAAAGTAAAATGAAGTTCATCGGTTTTCATACAAACAAAGGAAGCTCGATATATTCTTATCAGACATGTTACAATATCGGATTTTTCCACTTAGAAAAATAATAGTTTCATACAACTATCGCTTTAATAAGGTGGCATTTAGGCTATGT
Source organism: Pissodes strobi (assembly GCA_016904865.1). Lineage (NCBI taxonomy): Eukaryota > Metazoa > Arthropoda > Insecta > Coleoptera > Curculionidae > Pissodes > Pissodes strobi. The sequence goes on along the minus strand of MU183248.1, from coordinate 216,011 downwards.
TGTTTAGAAATCAATTATGAAACACGGCATCTTCAGATTACTGTGTTCAAACGATAACTGTCATGAAGAATACGCTTTTCTTTTTCGACGTACTCTATCTTAACTTTTCGAAAGTAATACATCTTCTAGTGTAAGATACTCACCTGCAGTAGGCACTTTTTTGCAAACTTCGTTTCCTGCCATTAATGCTGGATAATGGGCAGGCGAAGGCAAAGCAGGTGTTCGTGGAGAATCTGGTGCTAAAATAAAAATAAACTATGGTTTTATTATACCTTAAAGTTTTTCTACTAACATCGTCGCAACTTTTACAAAAGCCAATAAAAAGCTTCCTTGTGAAATATTTGCTTTATCACACAAAAACAATAGCTAATTATGATTTATTTTCGGAATATCTAAGAGTATCAGGAGATAGTTTATTCCTCATAAATTAAAAGATGCTAGCTATTTCAGCAAACCTAATATAAGAAATACTACTATGTTATCTTGCAAAATATTCAGATTATTATTAAACGAAATAAAAAAAAAGTTTTAATCAATCTTCACTATTTTCAAATTTTAAAAGGGTATATTTCACTATCATTGTGATGCAATCAAAAGATGATCAAATAACAATGAAGCAGTGTTAGTAAAAGACATCAGTTTAAAATTTTAATACACTCTATACACAAATATCGAGCATATTATCAGAATATAAAATTCTGAAAAGCATAATATACTGATATGATCTTGTTTGAGTTAGAGATCGCACTGTAATACAGTTCAATTGAACAGTAAACTGTATTTAAAATACCTATTACTTACATTGCCTAGCTACGGTTTTATCTCCAGGTATAGCCACTGTTCGATCGTCAACTTCCATAGGTTCAGATAACGATTCTGGAGAAGGCAAAATGGCCAAAGAAGGTGAAATAATTTCGACTGGTGATTCTGGTATACTCCGTACTTCCTCTGCAAAATTGCAGGATAATTAAATTACGCAATTTTTCATTTAAAAATGTGTGCCAGTATCTTTTCAGCACGCCAGACTTAAAATATATCAACAAGAAGAGATCCTAGTTATAAACAATAATTACCTTTTTTGACTTATGGGAAAAATATTGTTTCAAATTACTTGAATAAAATCCACTTTACACATATTACAGTATAAAGGTAACATCTGTTTTTAAAAGTGCAGGGACGATAAGATAGTTACTTTTTAAAATACCCTCAACTTCTTTAGTGTAGACATAAACAAATATACAGTTTAATGTTAGTGCTTGTCATTCTAAAGCAGGTTTTTCAGTGTTTCACTGCAAAATTTTTCCACACAATCTCCTCCTTTTCTCAAATTAAGATGCATTCACAAACAATCCTCAATAACTCTCAAATCGATAACAATTCAAGGGCCTCGCCCAAGGCATCTGACATACTGTACTTGAATGAGTATTGTGTCTGATGCGTATCTCTCCTTAAAGTATTGTATCGCGCAGTGTTAGATTATAGTACTGTAAATAGTTATGTTTAACTTTACTTAACTTAGCTTAACTCTGAAATACATAAGTGAGATATTTAAGTATTAGACATAAGCAAAGCAAACATAACCCATTGTAACTGTAAAAATGCCGCAATCCACACGAAGTCATCCAACAATCCAATCTGAAGAAGAAATGGACAAAAACAACGTTTCCAGGTGAGAACCGATTCTATTACGCAAAATTTATAGTGCCAACCAACATAAAACCATATGCATTTTAAGATCCTTTACACAAGTAGAGCACTATGTAAAAATCGGGCCCTCCTATTGGTCGATCCGCATGTGCCTCCATACATTTATCGCTTCTACAACTCGAATTTTTTATTATATTTATTTTATTTCTTCATGCACACTTCAGAGAAAATCTCGAAATAGTACAAAGGCGATAACTTAAAAACAATACAATCAGTACACAAATTGAAATATACAAATAAGAATATTAATTGAAGTACAAACAGTAAAAAAAGAAATATGAACACCCAAAAAAAAATCAACTCTAGTAAGCACAATACTTTTGAATTTTGATATAATAACTAACTATAAAAATAAAGATAAAAGTAGTCGTGCAATCGATGAACTTCTATACTTAAAAGAATTATTTTAAATTTGCAAGACTGCTGTGAAATACATCATTAGTTAGACAAGTTAACATTATAATATTTTTACAATCTATTCACAAAACAAGTTAAACCGTAATTTGTCCCGTGCATGCGCTCAATAAAAACAATTAGTGCTTATTGCAACTGCTTACTTATCCTAGTCTAAAGTTAACTTTAGACTTAAGCAGTCAGTGTGCACGTAGTTAAGCTTAAACAGAAACATTACCAAGGCATTCTCACGACGCTGCGCTGGTGTAAATTGTACAGCCAATAATAATCTAGCATTGCATGAAAATTTGCGTTTGAATAATGAAAACTTAAACTTCCAACTATTCAATTTTTGGAAAGTGACGATTATAAAATGGGGTCAAAAATACACTGTTGCGATATATTTTAATTACATCCTTAGCAAAGTCTGCTACCCTGATATAGATCTAGAAAATAATATGACTAAAGATAATTTTACCAATAAACAATATTGAATTTGAATTCAATTTCATGCTATTTTAATTGCTCAGAAATATATTGATAGTGAATTTTTTAAAAATAATTAACCCCCAATTGGATGCAAAACAAATATTAAAATACACGTGCGTTCGCAAAGTAGTCAACTTTTCTCGAACAGGTATCAATATGGATTGGCTTTGTCTACATAAAAATAAATAAATTGGGAATCACAGTCTCCCTTACAATAGCAACTTGGCTGTCTCCGTGCACAACAGCCACTTGGATGAAGTTCACCTGAATCTTTATTGTCCTACAGAGTTTCTGGTTGTCGATGTGAATATTTACTAAAACAGAGTTTTATCCACAATACCGAAACAGAATTTTTGCACTCGACGCGCGTTTCGCTAACCGTGTTAGCATAATCAGGAGATGATTAAGACTCAAAAAATCCAAACCTTAACATATATGTAAATATCATTGTGACACGAAAGTATTTTATACAGACACAGCTCAATTGCTAGGAAGGGCTAATTGAGCAGCACAAGCTGGTCCCAACTATGCATGAAAATTAATTGATGATTTGAGTGATAATTTTTTTTATTAGGTATAAAAACTCCACATTATCAAATTGCACCATTATTTATGAAAGAGTAGCGCCTATCTCGTATTGCTCATTGTACCGGTTGATTGAGTGAAACTAAAGTTTCACTCAATCAATGACGGGTTGGTTCTTTTTTTTATTTCGCTTGATAAACAAATAGTTAGTATATAAAATAGAGTGTAAGAAGATTAAAAGATTAGTCTTAATCTGTGTGTAAATTATGTTTCTGTCTTGTGGATAAGACCGTGTTAGTGGTGGTATAGGAAACACCAAAAACATTATGTTTTTCTAGATCTTTGGAAAACACGAGCCTTTATAGGCAATTGGCACAAAACATTCTTAGAAAGACATGACACGAAAACGACGAGTCGAATGGTTAACTCGTTAAAACCGTGGTGTGAATATAGGAGGGTGTGCTCACGCGCATTCATGAGATCGCGTGTGACGTCATACGTGAGTATTCTTGGCCGGCTTACAATGCTTAAGGCATGGACAATTTCAATTTATTAAGAATTTTATTTTGATATAGCGCTCTTAGGTGGTTAAACCTTATAGTCTAAGATACGGTATTAGAAATATATACCATCATCTGTTATTTGACGATGACAAAGATTATATGTTAGATAATATATAGATTGATTGATAAATCGCAAATCGGTTGCCAAGCTAAATCGCGTGCCGATGCCGTTATACAGGGTGAAACAAATTCGCTTCTCACTATTGGGATCTCGTAAACGGTAAAAGATACAGCAAAGTTTTGAGATATCTCGAGTACTTCCGGAGATATCAGCGAAAAACACAAATTTTCGATTTTTGTTTTTACTTTTTTCTGATGTTATTTTTGGAAAGATCAAAAAAACACACTCTCTACAGGCACTATTTAACGGTCTACCCTAAGATGTTGTCAGGTTTCTAAATCAAGGTTTCGATTTCTCAGAACCATCATCAAGTCAATTTTTTAAATACGGACCTGTATTTAAGGAGGAAATTTGGTAAAATCCATCACCAGATATTTTTAAATTGTAGGCGTTACTGACAAAATTACAAAAGGTTTTTTTTCAAATTTGAGATATCAACAGCTGTTAGTATTGTAAAATGTCTGAGGTGTTCATTTTGTTAATAATAATTACAAGTTAAAAATATCTGGTGATGGATTTTACGAAATTACCCCTTCTTCTTCTTTCGGTGCCATATCAGGTCCCCCTAACGTTGGCAATTACATTGGCGAGTTGTTCGCGGTTTTCGGCTAATCTGAATAGTTGTTCGGCACTGCATATTCCAGTTCAATCGCGAATGTTCTTCAGCCATGACATCTGCTTCCTTCCAATTCCTCGGCTGCCTTCGATTTTACCCTTCATTATAAGCTGGAGCACCTTGTATCGGTCTCCTCTAAGGACATGTCCCAGGTATGATATCTTTCTCACCTTAACAGTGACAAATAATTCACGGACGGCATTCGCTCTATTTAATACTGCTTCGTTGGTCTGCATAGCTGTCCAGGGTATTCGTGCAATTGTGCAACCACATCTCAAACGCTTCCAGTCGGTTGATCGTAGTAGCCTTCAGAGTCCAGGTCTCTGCTCCATACAACAACACGGACCAAATATAACATTTGATCATTCCTTGACGTTATTTTAGGTTTAAATTGTCGTTAGAGAAAAATGATTTCATTCTCAGAAACGTTGTGCTAGCTGCATCAATTCTGCACTTTATCCCTTTATCAGGGTCTAGATGTTCTGTGATATAACAACCAAGATATTTGAATTGGGTCACTCTCTCAATGTTTTGTTGGTCTATCTGTAGGCAAGCATCGGCGTGCGGCTGGCGACTGAATATCATAAATTTTGTTTTATTGACATTTACTTTCAAACCCACTTCCCTTCCTGTCGTGTTTACACTATCTAACAACTCTTAAGGCCCTGGTTACAATCGCACAAGATGACCGTATTGTCGGCATATCGAATGTTATTAATCAGTTCACCGCCAATCTTCACTCCAAGGTCTTTATCATGCAAAGCCTTTTTAAAGATTATATCCGAGTAGGTGTTGAATAATAGCGGGGAGATAATGCATCCCTGTTTGACGCCTCGTTGAATGCAACATTCATCGGTTAGTCTTCCATCGATTTGGACCACTGTCTTCTGCTTCGAGTACAAGCTCTCTATATTTTTCAGGTCTATTATCATCGATATCCTTGCGTTGGTCGCGACACTTTTGAAGAAGTATATTTAGGGCAAAAAGCGCTTCCCGGGTGTCTAGTGCATTTAGCCAAACTGCGTCTCATCCAGGTCTCCCTCGCATCACTTCTCATCCTTCCATGTATTATGTGAAGAAATACATTTAATTACCCCCAAATATGCCAACATTTTTTTAAAATTATAGGTCCGTATTTAAAAAAAATTGACCTGATGATGGTTCTGAGAAATCGAAACGTTGAGTTAGAAAACTGACAACATCCTAGGATAGATCGTTAAAAAGTGCCTCTAGAAAGAATCATTATTTTTTTGATATTTTCAAAAATAACGTCACAAAATATTAAAACACAAACTCGAAATATTCCGCTTTTCTCGGATATCTCCGGAAGTTCTCGAGATATCTCAAATATCAAAATATCAAAATACTGGGCACTAAATTGTGTAACTTTGCTCCAATTTAAACTTTGCTGTATCTCATACGGTTTACGAGATCCAAATAGTGAGAAGCGAATTTGTTTCACCCTGTATAATATAAATTCTAATTAACTTTTTGGAACAACGATTTCTTATTAAAAAAAAAACGAGCATTAGCTGAGAGAATGTGACTCAAGGAATTGGAGAAATATAAGTAGCTTACTTTCAGGACAACTATGAAGTTGCCAGGTATAAACAGGTGAGCAAGCGTTATTAATATACCCTCATCAGTTATTTAATCGATTTTTTTTTATGAAAGGTTATTTTATTCCCTGCCCCTGCAACAGTATTAGGTTGCCTTGGTAAAAGTTTCCCACATCAATGGTTGCCTAGATTTTAGATGTTAGGTTTTGACCGCCAGCGTGGAGTGACGGGGATCCAGAAAGGCAGGTGTGCGCCAGGCAGCTGCTGAGTGAAAGAGAGGAGGACATGCTCCTTACTCCGTGTGATATTCTTACGTACACCATTCGTAAAAATATCGATCTTGATGAAAAATTACATAGTTAATGTAATATATTAAATTTAGATTCTGCATCATCATAAGGTTCTGAGAAATCGAAACGTTGATTTAGAAAACTGCAAACATCTTAGGGTAGACCGTTAAAAAGTGCCTCTAGAAAGTGTTAATATATATTTTTGATATTTTCAAAAATAACGTCAGAAAAAATTTAAAACAAAAATCGAAAATTTCTTCGCGGATATCTCCGGAAGTACTCGAAATATATCAAACTTCAAAATGTCAAAATACTGGGCACTAAGTTGCGCAACTTAGCCCCAATTTAAACTTTGGTGTATCTTTTATCGTTTACGAGATCCCAATAGTGAGAAGCGAATTTGTTATACAGCATCGGCACGTGATTTAGCTAGGTAACCCATTTGCGGTTTAACAATCTATATATTATCTAACATATAATCTTGGTCATCGTCAAATAACAGATGAGGGTATATATTTCTAATACCGGATCTTGCACTATTAAGATATCCTTGGCCTACAAATATTTATGTAGCTTGGAAAAGAAACAAAGGAAAATTCGAATTTTTAAACAATTTATTACAGTAGGGAAAACGAATATCATAGCTTAGAACTTCTGCTTATTATCACTTAGAAGTAAAATTTTTTTACTAAACATTGTTGATTCCACGGTTGAATCCAACAAACAGAGGTACACCACATGTTCCAAATCTACATGGTTTGTAATTATGCAGTGTTCAAAAAATTTTACTGAAAAGAATTGGAATGCAATAACTTCGAAAAATAATTATTTTAATTTTGCATTTGTGAATTTGGATATTTTTCTTTGCAGTTTTAGTGAGGAATTTTTGAACTTCAATTAAATGTGCCAGGTCTATTGATAAAAAATCAATATAATCTGGTTGCTTATATACAACTTGGTCTTTATCCCTAAATTTAAATTTGGATACTTAAATCTGTATGCCACATATCCACCTATAAACTTAAGTCCATCATTAGAAATAGTATCGTCCATTTTTCTCTTTTCTAATGTATTTAAAAGGCGAAAATATCACAATCTGCTGCTTGAAAGGTATATTCAGGAAAGTCAATATCAGTTTGGAAATTAATAGTTTCGTGCCAACAATCGAGTGAAAGAGCAATGCTACAAACGTTTTACGACAAACATGATTCAGCAGACAATTTTCAGTACTGTCTTCAGTATTTTTATTCATAGAGAATATTGTCATTGAGTGTTTTCCAAGAATCGCAACTTATATTTGAAATCCAAATGAGTAGGATGATCATCTGTGGCCCCCATACCACGAATGCATGAAATAAAGTTCTCTAATAAGTCTTGATTTCATCTATATTTCAAAATATACTCTAGATCATAAATATTCTGTAAATAGTCATTCATAGCCGCTAAAGAAATATTGCTGAGTAAAATTCCTTTCTGAGAAGGTATGACTTTTGTGATTTCCAACAGTCATCTTAGATACAACGGCAGATGTTTCTTTGACAATTTGTAACTGTTTCCAAGTAAATTCCAACGCACGTTGAAAATATCAAACCAGTCACCAATTTCAGCAATAAACGTGTTCCTTTCCAGGACATTTCTTCTTAAAAGGCTTCCATGCCACACCACTTCATTGCTTTCGCAAAAGTGTTCGAAAAAAGCTGGGTAGCCGGTCGAACCTGATAGTTACTTATATTGTTTAGGAGATATCCTTGGTCAATAAAATGATTCCTCAACAATTTGTGTAGTTGAGATATGCCCGCAAAAACAAATACCTTCTGGGTAGGTATTACAGGATGTTGAAAATAACAATTTTTGTCGTGTCCAGCATTTAAATCTTTCCAAAGTGAAATATTTGTAGTACCCATACCACTAGTTGATGAAACTACAGTATAACCAGCAAAATATATCTGAGCTATTATTATATCAATTAGAATATTTGAAGTTGTAGGTGTGTCAAAGTTGTAGAATATCAGTTGCTTCCAAGGTGCACACAAACCTCTTCCCACTTACCACTTGACATGCTCTATGTGAACAAAGCACACGTTGCTATTTTTGATTCAAAAATAACTTGTCTGTGATATACATATATTTCATCAAATGATATGCAGCATAAACGTTCTCCGTTACTTAGCGTTTTGGATTTTTGTTTCTTAAGTTTTATAATACCAATCAGTATGCCAGGAAAACCACGCTTCCTTAAACACCTGCAGGCTTTAGGGCTTACACTTCGCAAGGATATTGCAGATGCGATATCTTGCGAATCCCATAAGGAAAATTTCTTCTGTGGTTAAGTCTTCGTTTTACCTGTCCTGGAGTGAAATGATTACCTAAAGCACCACGAAATTGTGAAAATTTGGAATTAAGGTTTTCTTTTCCATTTTCCAAGTATTCTTTTTGCGATTTTAGCGATTTAGTTTCGTTTTCCTTTTGATCGTCATGATTTCAAACTTACTTAATAGCTCTTTTCTTAAAAAAAAAGTAAGGAAAATGACATTAGCTAAAGGTTTACGCTGTAGAACTAACACATTGAATTTTTTAAGTATTGGTATATACATATTACACATATCTCAAAGCCTTTTTGATAAGCCTGAACATTTTTCGTCTCATAATCCATGCAATTGATTTCGCCTTAATTATGATATCACTATTATTAATGCGGGGATTTGACAATAGCTTGGCAATAGTAGGCTGTTGTGTCGCAAAATCATTCTTTTTTGCAATCTTTGCAATATCTTTCAAGGTGATGCTGATTCTTCTACCGTATTGTTTTTAGGTAAAAAAAAAAATAAAGTTGGCACTGTAATATAGTGTAAATTTCTAAACGATTTTGGTGGTATTTCGTTCAAAAGTTTGTATTTCATAGGCACAAAAAAGCATCTGGTTTCAAGATGTTTCAAACAAACAGTAGCTACTAAACTAAACTAATTTATATTTTTGTATTAATAATTTTACAATTTTTAACGTTTAACCTTATCTGCAGTATAACAAGTGTCGACACACTTGTATTTTATTCTTTGGAAAACTATAAACTCTTATATCTACTTCTTCTTTCATTTTGTTATGGCTTTTGCAGCCTACAACACCACAGTTCGGCATTGTATATTCTTTCATTTCATGTACAATAATTTGTAGTTATTGCAAACCAGTCCAAAAATAACCCAAATACAAATTTACGTTAAAACATTATATGTTTTACACCAATTGAGTCGATGCCTACACACGGCTAAGAACTATTGGCAAGCGTATGCAGATGCAGCACTACGATCAAATACTCGCAGGTGACTGCGCGGCCGAGACCAAAATTCGTCTGGCTCATGCGCACACCATCCTATATTCACACTGCGGTTAAAACATAAATAAAAAGGTCAGATTTGGCTACTTGGGACATAGCTGGTACTCCCCACATATCAGTAGGGGTGATGCATGCCGACGACCTTCTTGAGGCCTAGAATTAAATAGATATCTATATTATTTTAAAGAGACATTCTCTCACCAACTGAATTGTGTAAACCAGTATAAAGCATCAACTCCATCACTTGCGACGAGGCCTCTTCAGACTGATATTTCTCTTCCAACATTAAAGGTTTAGGTCTACCAATTTCATCTCTTAAGTCAGATGACGACATTACCACGTCGTCGGAGTCGGACGAAGTAACCTCGTCTTCTCCCAAATCACCTTTAAAACCAAAAATTGTATTCAATCATTTTCATGCCGAAAATATATATACTTATCGTGGAAATAAATTCCCAAATATGCATGAAGTGTGACTTAATACTATGTAATAATATATAATAAAAATATTATGGGAAAAGCTAAGGAAAATATTAACTGCATCCAATGTCGATCCAATAGATCGTTTGACAACTTTTAATTAAATACTTTTTTGACTCTCAGCTAAATTTTACCATTTCAACAGAAACATCGGTAAAAACCGACAGGACGTTTAATACTAGAATACATAAATACTTTTGCAGATCGAAAATTCATTAATAAATACATTCTAGCTAGTGTCAACATGATTTCGAAATTGATTTTCCACAACTGCGATTGCGTTTGATGCCATTCTAACTAACAAATCATAACTTTACGTCCGTGATGCATTTTTTAATCTTATGAGCGTACTTGATTGCGAAGATTCAATAATTCTTACTGGAAAATCGAAATAGGCAAGATTTTAAATGGTAACACTAAACAAATAAAGACAAGAACGAAACAAGCACAAGTTGGAAAAAATAGACGAAGCAGCAAACAAATTACTAACATTTTAAAATTCGTTAGTAAATAAAACTCTTGAAAAAGATAAAAATTTAGAACACATTGCACTAACTATGGGCTGAGAAACATTTATAGAGGAAAGACACGTGACAAATGCTTCTAGTTTTCTTTATATACGTCGACAATCCGTGAATGATTCATAACAAATAAGCTGTTACTTAATGAGGAAAAAACTCATATTCATACTATGATGATATTTTGCAGAATCAAGACCTGAATCATGGACGAATAGCGATAAGATTCGACCAGGAAAATTGGCAAGGTGAAATATCCGATTTCAAATTTGACTGTATTATCAATTTATATAATTTATTAATCACAAGGATGAATACATATCAGTAGGCACACACTGTGAATTAATTTAGATCCCTTTACGATCCATAATGATGATTTTCGGATACGACAATTCCCGAAACAATTCTTAACAAGACGGTGATATGATTGATATGATATGCTACCAACTCAGCCATAAACATTTTGGTTCAAGTAAATCGGTGTCTTTGAGCTCGTTGCGTAAATAAAGATTAAGATTTAAGACCTAATATTGTTAAGAGACATTCTCCGAAGGCAGCATTTTTTTCGAAAAATTGAAGATATCTTTTTCAACTTTCTTGTATCAATTTTTGTGTGGTCATTTTTTTTCTAACAAAATCCACTTTTTATAATTAAATAAAACAGGTACGTGCAATATTGTCAACTTTAATTTATGGCAGACTTTAAGCTAACTTATTCTTACCTAAGTTTAGAACACAAATTTTTAATTTAAGAGAATCGTGTAATTATGGGGCAAAGAAATTATTTAAGAAGTTGCCAGAAAAAAAATAGCGTTAAGCCCTGTACATTATTTTTTAAAGCATTTAGCGCAAATCGATGGGTCCATACGAATTAAACATGGTCGTGGAAGAGAACTGACGACAGCAAGATAGAAAATCAATATTCAACGAGTAAGGGAAAATATAAAACTTTAAGACCTGGGCAAGTAATAAGTTGCAGGAAGTTTGTAGGCCGAGAATAACAACCGAAGAGAAGCGACAACATAAATCCCGCTAAAAAATTTGGAGTGGGAGGTAAACCGGCCAACTGTCATCTCCACGTGTTTCTCAGTTTAGTTTAGTCCGAGATTTGTTTAGTACAGTCGTCGACGACAAAATTTTTGCGTTAAAGCCAGTTTCCTTTGGTTTAGTATTAAAGTGACTTCTTAAGCGAGGGCAAAGTCAGAAAAAATTAAACGCTTATCAAATTGAAACGTTTTTCAAAGTGAAACGCCCCTTTAATTAAGCATGTTCCAGTATAGCTAGAGGGCTGAAATTTTTTGGACATGTAGCAGGGGGTAAAATAACGATCCTGGATGCAAACTGGACTCTGTACACCCCCAGAGCAGTTCGGCCAGGAGAGGGGGGAGAGGAAAAAAAAAACAAATAATTTATTTCGGTAGAAGGGGAAGCTATGGTTTCGATTTTTTGATGGGCAGGTGCGCCTCCGGTGGGGGGGGGGGGCTACCTTTGACCATATGGGGGAAGGGGCTCTAATTTAATGGAGGATTTTGGGGAAAAACATTTTTACCGATCTCTGCAACGGAGGCTCGGATCAAAAATATGACGGGTTATGACCCCGTATCAACGGGTCATCAGTGATGTGGGAATTATACCCCCACCTACCCGGATATTAAAATTGATTATAACGTATCGGAACCGGTTCAAATGACTAAAATAAGTTGAGACTAAGTGAAACTAACCGAAAGTTGATTCGGCGACTAACCCAAATTAACCAAATCTATTGAAATTGATTATAACTTTTCGGAGCCGGTTCAAATGATTAAAATAAGTTGAGACTAAGTGAAACTAACCGAAAGTTGAATTGACGACTAACCTAAACTAACCAAATCTATTAAAATTGATTTTAACGTATCGGAACTGCTTCAAATGACTAAAATAAGTTGAGAATAAGTGAAACTAACCGAAAGTTGATTGGACTACTAACCCAAACTAACCAAATCTATCAAAATTTATTATAACGTATTGGAACCGGTTCAAATGACAATAAGTTGAGACTAAGTGAAACTAACCGAAAGTTGATTGGACGACTAACCCAAACTAAATAAATCTATTAAAATTGATTTTAACGTATCGGAACCGGTCCGGATATAAAAAGTCAATCAGTTACATGTACTAATAACATCTGTCAAAAGAAACAAATAATTATGTATATACGAATATGTCATGATGGATATATTGTTGTAATGACATTGTAATATGTCAAAATGTATGTCAAAATATTGTAAATTCATTCCTTATTAAAATACGACTATGTACGATTCTATCAATCAAACGTTTTAAGAAAATGTCAAATGTGGCAGATGAATATATTCGTCAACATTTCCCTTAATATAACAGATATCAAAAAAATTGTTTAACAAAAAATTTGTATTTTTCGATGCTCTATCGTTTGGAAATAAAATATGACACGTACAACTGTTACATTTGGCAGTTACAGCTGTCAAATTTGTTCATATTAATCTGACATATGCCAAAATACATTGTTAACATTTTGACATATTTAAGTATTATATTTTGACATATATTTTTAATCATTAAAAATATTAGCTTATTTTATGTTACATATTATGGGTTAATATGACAGTGAGAGATGTTACATAATTTTTTATTTTTTTACCACTACTTTAATATCGTCATTTGACATATGCCATTTTTTTAAATAATATGTCTAAATTATTCATTAAATATATATTATTATGACGATCTTCTTAAATTTACTCATTGTTTTATGCTAAATGTTTGTGTAAATGTGAATATGCTTAATCAATATTTCTCTGTCTTATCAATTATATAGTATTACGCTATATTTTATATGATAACAACCATATTTAAACTTGACACATGAAAACAATGAAAAAATGTTATAAAAGAACATATATTTTCAATTATCTATAGAACAATGACAGTTGGAATAAATTTGTTTGTGCAGAAAAATATGTTTTGAATTTTTCAATAAGGAATGAATTTACAATATTCAAATATACATTTTGACATATTACAATGACATTACAACGATATATTCATCATATACAATACACAACATTATTTATTTCTTTTGACTTATGTTAATAGTACGTGTAACTGATTGACTTTTGGTTAGTTTGGGTTAGTCGTCCTATCAATTTTCGGTTAGTTTCACTTAGTCTCAACTTATTTTAGTCATTTGAACCGGTTCCGCTACGTTATAATCAATTTTGATAGATTTGGTTAGTTTGGGTTCGTACTCCAATCAACTTTCGGTTAGTTTCCCTTATTCTCAACTTATTTTAGTCATTTGAAGCAGTTCCGACACGTAATAATCAATTTTAATAGAGTTGGTTAGTTTGGGTTAGTCATCGATTCAACTTTCGGTTAGTTTCAATTAGTCTCAACTTATTTTAATCATTTGAACCGGTCCCGATACGTTATAATCAATTTTCATAGATTTGGTTAGTTTGGGTTAATCAACTTTCGGTTAGTTTCACTTATTCTCAACTTATTTTAGTCATTTAAAGCGGTTCCGATACGTTATAATCAATTTTAATAGATTTGGTTAGGTTGGGCTAGTCGTCGAATCAACTTTGGGTTAGTTTCACTTAGTCTCAACTTATTTTACTTATTTGAGCCGGTTTCGATATGCTATAAACAATTTTAATAGATTTGGTTAGTTTGGATTAATCGTCCAATCAACGATACGAAAATTTCGTAACGCGAGACGAAAACATAAACAATTTCGTAATGTTACCTTGAAAAATCACTCTCATGAAACCAAAGAAGTATTCACTTCAAAAAGGTTAGAACACGACAAATCAGTAAACTCTGAGTTAAACCGTTAAATCCTAAAATATAACTTATTCATAATACATTTCTAATAAATATGTAATTAATTACATGTTTTATTGGTGTATAGCATTTCTTTTCCCTTCATTACATTTATCTCAGTGTGTTAAACCGGCCATCTGTCACATATGACAGATTGAAATTGGCTCTCCAACTTCAAAGGTGCCGACGGGTTTTGTCGCTTCTCTGCGGTTGTTATTCTCGGTTGTAGGATAATAAGAATACGAAGAACGTCTTTAGGGCGCATTCTTAAGCACGACTTAAATTTAAAAGTTTTTAAGTAACTATATTGCCTAAAAATAACTCAAAATGTTAAACAAAAACGATTGGAGAGATCCAGCAATTTTAAAGATTTCGCGCAAGAGATCAAATTAGGAAAATATGGATCAAGGATGAAAATTATTCATCGTAAGACAACCGAAAAATTTACAAAATAACAGACTATACGCTAATGTTGAAAGAAAGCGAGATATACGGCTGGGAAATCTCTTCGTACCAGAACATTTTACGACATCACGAACGACATATCTTGGCGTTTCTACTTCTGAAAAATCTCGGCTATATTTTGCCGATTGCAACATTAACCCCGCAGTTTACCAACGATATATTTTAGGGCATATGTTATAGAATATTGAGGACGTCACACTTGGTTATACCTTTCAGCAGGATGATGCTACGGCACATACCTCAAGTTCTACCATAAGATATTTGTTAGAAAGTTGCCCTGAATTCAATTGAGACAGAAACGTGGCCGGCATTCCAGATCTGAATCCTGTAGTTTACGTATTCTTAGGGGTGCTAGAATAAATGGTGTACTTTAACACAATCATTGAAAACAAAGGGCAACTGAAAATAAGAATTCTGGAATGTTGGGAAGAATTTTCACAACAAATAATTAATAACTCTATCAGGCAGTGGTACAGAAGGACTGAAGACGTCAACAGCTAGGATGAACATATCCCCAAAAACGTTTTGTGAAATTTACTGCTGTTGTCTGATATTACGGCAATTAATTTTGTTAGTGATAAGAGTTTAAAACAAACTCGACACAAGAAGCATGCTTCTTTCCGAATGTCTTAAGAATACTAGGGATGATTCGTTCATTTTTGCAACGAGCTCAGTCACAAATATACCAGAACCAAAATATTTCTGGTCCACTTGGTAGCCACTCAAATATCAAATCACCGTCTTGTTGGGAATGTCATATCCGAAAATCATCATAATCGGCCGAGAAATAAAAAAATAATCAAACATTGAAAAGTGGTCAACTTTAAAATCGAATCATGTAGAACTACTATTGCATTGACAAAATTGTATCGTCTCTGTCAGAAAGCCTCGAACTGCAGGAAAGCATGGAACTATTTAGCCACTGGCCAATGCTATTTTGGGGTATTATGGCGAGTATCTGAATTTTTCACGGTAAACTAAACAAGAATATTATTATAGTTTCAGCAAGAATCCTTCCAAGATTGTTTATATGATACCCAATTCAAAATTGCACACAGCACAATGTTCCCCGAGTCACCTCAATTCTCGCTGTTGAGTAGTTTTAGGCACCTCACTGAGATCCAATGACAACATTACAGTTCATGCAATGGGTCTCTAAGGGTATATGTTCAGAAATAATAGTTATTTATAATATAAGGAAAAAATACCAGATTTTAGGATGAGGTGGGATCTGACTCAGCCAGCGGAAAAATCTTAGTTTTCCCTACATAAACACTTTTTCTCTATGACGGTTATTAACCGTCGAAAAACATTGACCATCATAAATCGGAAAATTGAGGGACGTGAAATATTAAAATGCAATTTGCCTGTGTTAATAGTTCCAACAATAGGCGTCGTTGAGAATAAGCATCTTAATGTATTAATTCGTAATAGTATCTACAAACAGCTGGGGAAAAAAGTACTTTTCTTCCGTGGGGAATAAAGCTACATTTTTGCGCATATCAAGAGGTACACAAAGCCAACTTTTTCCGCGTCACAGAACAAAATAACAATTTATAAAATACAATGTTTGAAGTTCCTCTCCTATTTAGTAACTTTTCATGCAGTCATACTTACTTTCCGCAGAACTATAAACTATAGGGGTAGGAGCGATATCAGGTACCGTTGTTGGAAAGATCACTTTAGGAATCACCGTTCTGAAATTGTCAAATACGTATCCGGTCTCAAACCAGTTGGCCAAATCTCCATCGATAACTTGATGCTGTTTATTTTGTTGCGGCAAACATAATTTGGAATACTGAAAATAAAAGATAAAGCATTAAATAAACGACGAGTCGATTAAACACTTAAGACCAGCCACTACTTTGAACTTCGATTAGTCACTTTAAACCCTCGTTAAATTAATTACTGTTTTGAATGTGTCAATGTCAGTATGACATTAATAGATGTGATATTCAAAACACTCATTAAATTAGCAGCGAGTAATCGAAGTTCAAAGTAGTAGCTCTAAAAATTCCATGATTCAACATTCTTAAAAGTGGTTTGCACATTCCAGATATTGGGTAGTAGAAGCAATTACGTTATTGGTTAAGGTTTTGGGGACTGTTTTTAGCTTCAAAAGTGTATGCGCAAAAACATCCAAACAATATACATCCTGCTCAAATAATGGTGCACACTAAAAGAAAGATTCGATCGTACTCAAACGTCGAAGCCCTAAAAGTTCTACAAAGCACATTATACAAACTAGAACATCCAAACAGAGAATTTATTTTTATTTCCGGCATGAACAACAAGCTAACGTATCCCGCTCCAGTTTTTAAAAAAATACTTTATTTACTACCATCTGGCCACATTCTTATATCCCCAGTTTTGCTAAAAACCCATGCCCCAACCAGAAAAACCGGTTTATATATGTTCTTTTTTAGCAACTTGATATTTATTTAATAGTGAAATTTTCTTCAATCTGATTCCTGGCATTTCCAATAAATGCTTTCTTCCGTCCTGCTCTTTGAAGCTAATGCCCACTTTCTTAATATCCAAACATAAAGAACTTTTTTATTTATTTATTTCTTCCTTGCCAACAAGATACAAATCAGTACAAAGCAACGTCACACATTATACAGACAAATTAAAACTTAATTTAAAATATGACCATACATATTAGAACACATTAAAATTAAATGAATAAACACATTTTTCTCTTGCAAACTTAGAGGCTGCCTTTCTAAATATCTCAATCCCCTCGATACTCCTAATCGCAGGTGTTAAATTTACGTATACCTTCAAGGCCTTATAGTATGGTCCCCTCTCATAAAAGGTAGAAGCATGAAAAGCAGCCCTTAGATCATCTCTTCCTCTGGTTGTTATACCCATGTCATTTGCATATCCTTCCCTATTTGTTTGAAAGTTATTGTTTTTTTTTTTTTGACAAAAGTTACTAGTGCCAAAAAGTACAACGGAACAGTAAGATCTCCCAATTCAATAAAAAATGGTTTACAAGACGTTCGGGGATGGAGGCGCAGCATGCATCTGATAATTCTTTTTTGTGCTATGAATATATTATGTGAAAACCCAGAAGATCCCCAAAAAGCAATGCCATAATTAATCTGGGACTGCACATATGCAAAATAAAAAGTTTGCAGCATACTGGCAGCTCATAGCATCCCCCAGAGAGTCAGGTAGATCGTCACATACAGCAAAAATAACAGAGGGCCTAGTATTGAGCCCTGGGGGGGGGGACTACCCTACATACAATAGTGGAATTTGAAAAATGATTTCGTCCATTAAGCCTTACATTAACTGACTGGTATTTGTTTTCTAAGTATGATTTAAATAGGTTGAAGATCACTCCTCCCACTCCATATATTTCTAATTTATTTAAGAGTAAACTGATTTTTAAATATATTAAGGATGGCTGCTGCATCCTCTACTAAAGTATTGTTATAGCGAAGTGTAAGTTCGACCGTTTTGGTATGCTTTTACATTCTCTGTTAAAAATGCACCACATTGTTCTGTTTTTATTTTTTGCATTAGCTATTTTGTTATCATTAAACCCCAATTTAAAGTATGACAAATATTTTTGATAATTCGTTTTCTCTAGTTTGTACTGTTCTAGATGTGTGGACTATTTGTTCGTTTATAGAAAATGTACAAATCTTTAATGTGATTTGCATAGTTTTTCATTTCCATGTTCACCCAGCAAGGTGGGCTCTTTACTCTGCCTGTGCACATTGGAAAACACATGCTAAAATAGTAATGTAATATATCTTTAAACACACTATTTTGTTCATTTGGATCTATCTGTACAAATATGTCTCCCCAATTTTCATGTGATAAGCCATTTTGAAAACCTAAAATATTAGAATGTGTATAGAATATTTTTGGGTAAAAATCTGTTGTGATTTTTCCCTTATGTATTACAAATCCACCCTTTGGCCAAAATGATCAGAGATATCCGATAATATAGTATGGAAAACTACTTTATCAATGGGAATCTTACTAATTATATTACCAATTTGAGAATGAGAATTGTTTCCTACTCGAGTAGCTTCAGTAGCATGTGGCACTAAGTTGTAGCGGGAGAGGAGATTCATTAATGTTCGTAAAGTATGACTTTCCCTGGAAAATTCAATGTTAAAGTCCCCACATACGATGAGGAATTTACCTGGGTCATAAATTTCATCCAGGAGAATATTGAGTAGGCTGATAAATTCATCAAAGTTAGCCTGTGAAGATCTGTATAGAGATAAAACAATAAAATTATTACATTTAGAACATAGAAATTCCGACAAGGAGAATTCAAAAATTTTATTCGTAGGAAGAAGGCTTGTGTTGATATTCCTGCTTCTAAATTCTTCTTTTGCATGGCTGTTCTACCTCCTCTAATGTCCACTCTTGATGAGTAACTAATTAGACTGTAGGGATCCAGGTTAATGCTTTCAATGTCAGAACCTATCATCCAGTATTCGGATAAACAAAAAATGTCTGGCTTTTCTTGAGCTAAAAGGACACCAAGCTCAAGAATCTTTTTGTTTACACTTCTGACATTTAGATGGTCAACACTACAGCTGCGTTTTGTTTTCTATTTAGATGTATTGTTACGTTTTCATTGTTTACCCTAAAAAATTTCTTCTAAGAGCAAAATTGAATCTCTGGAAAGAAACACCACTGGGCCAAAAAGATTCTTGGTAGATCGCCTCCTTTAACTCTGGATCAACTTCAATCATGAAGCATTTTCCACTGGGAGTAGGGTTTTAAACTAGACACTGCTTAACATCAATTTCTTCGACTTGTGTGGTTGTGTTTTTAGCAATATAAGCTTTTACGATTTTCTCTGTAATGCTCTTCTTCACTTTTGATATGAAAAGCCATATTTTCTTATTTTTATTAATGGGTTTTATGGCTTCAAAATCTCCAAAATCGTCCCTGGATCCCATTTTTTGATTCCGATCTCGCTTTTTAAACGAGTTTCCTTTCGTTGTTTTTATTAATATCGCTTGAGGTTTACAGTGGGATGCCAACGTCAAGTTAACTTCATTTCGGAGGCCGCGGCGCTGATGCTTGAACCCATCATTTGGTTTCGCCGAGGTGGGATCAACCAATCAATCAATCTATAGCACAGAAAAGTAAAAAATAGGCAATACAAAAAATAAACACGATTACAACAATTATTCATACTAACAACAAGTAAATAACATATTGCAAGACGATTCGCCGAGGCTAGATAAAAAAAAACAAACATGTACAGGGTTTTCCCGTATAATTGCGCACCCCATTAAAATCTTGATTTTTATGGATAGAAAAAAATAGTTTATAGGAAAGTTGCAGGATTTTTCATGAAGATATTCATGGTGTAAGAAAGAAAAACAAATAATGATCGGAAAATTGACAAATCACTATCAACTTCGTTATTTTAAATGGAACACCCTGTATATGATTGAAAATTCAAATTCTGATAGTCTTCCTCTTTTCAAACATATATAACTTATCTATGTTCGGATAAACGAGTTGCAAGTTATTTGAATTTAAAATTTGTTCTTGCTCTGTGTTTCCTTTGCTAGATCATATATATTATTATAGATCTCTCAGACTTTGTTTTTCCCGAGGTTTTTCCTTTCTCAACTCTTCCGTGACCCAGACTGAATTATTCTCTTTCCTAGTAATATTTTTAATAGGGCATGCTTCATTAAAATGGTGTAGGAAGGTTTTTTAGGAATTCGCCAAACATGCTGTCAACATTGCATGATGTTTCATTGAGGTCCCATGCTGTATGTTTTAACCTATTTTCTAGATCTGACAGGGCTCTTTCGGAGGTAATTCTGATCTCATTAGGCTTTGCTGGGGGTGGCTCTTCAAGAGGTGGAAGGGCTATTTAAAGAAGTAGCAGACGATGATCAGATATGTGTGGCTCTATGACGGTGCCTTGTATTTGACCTTGGATATTAGTGGTCATATGATCGATGGATGAACTTGGTTGTAAAGACTCGGGTTGGTTCGTCGCTATAGTCTATTAATTGGAAGGATTCAAAGAGATCATTGAGCATTTTGTATTTTTTATTGTTTTTATTTAAACTATCGATGTAGGTATCCACATAATATTATATTTGGACAGACATTCATGACATGAGAAAGGACATTGGAAGCCTGTACAATAAAAGTTTCTTCGTCGCCTGAAAGTGGTCTATACATAGAAACAACAGCTATTTTGGTTCCAGATGTTGAAGTACCGACGAAAAACTGTTCTGCTGTTGTGGCCTTCGGTCAGACCAGTTGGTGACTTCATCGCTGCGGTCAGCTGATTAGATGGCAGGGGGGACTTTTTCTCGGCTGAATATGCCCGGTTTTTCCAATACTGGCAATTTTCATGCAGCAGGGCATTTTGGGCTTCTAGTCCGATAACGATTCTTTTTAGATATACTACTTCAGAAGTGTTATCCTTGGAAATAGCGTAGCCTTCCCCATCCTTATTGATTTAGCCAAAATTAACATGGCCGGTGACTTGGGAATTCACAAGGTCGACATTAATTTCGGTTTCTGCTGTAATGCATTCGTTTTCACAGCACTTTTTTGATTTTTTTTATGCACACGAGTTATGGAAATACGTAGCACAGTTGTTACATTTAACGCGTTAAATCACCGCGCGACTTTTGCAAAATTTGCAGATCGGTGGTGGATCGACATCATCACCATCCGCCATCTTGAGATCTTAATTTCTGGTGATTCTTCAATAAATTGTCGGTAAATAGTTCCTAAAGTAATACGTTTCTTTCGAGCACACATTTTGTGAATTAGTTTCAATACAGAGTATTTTTCGTAGTTTTGCTCCGGGAAACGTTTCCACACATATTCCAAATTCGAAATCCGTTCCTCTGTTTGGATCTTCTAGGTTGTACAATGTGCTTTGTGGAACTTCTAGGGCTCCGGACGCTTTTTGAATTGCCTTAAATCGAGATCCTAAATCATTTTGAAAATAATTTACTACATTAAGCATAAGTTTTTTGGATTCATCGGAATAGCGCATTTTGGTAGTGTATTTTTGCGTTATTTAATGACATTAACAGACATAACTTTCGACGTAATTGATTAATGATTGATAAATAAGGATGGAGTTATTCCAAATGGGTATTAAAAATACTTTAAATACTTTGACAAATTTCCGTTTAAATTTGAATTCTTGCTTTTTGCCCAATACCATTCATTAAATTTGGAATTAAGAACTCAATTATGCAATATAATTATTATTAATACAAATATTTTATAAAAAGGTTGTGCGGAGCTTACCGTCCCTTTAAAGTTATTGGTAATATTGATCGACTGTTCCAATAGAAAGACAATTAGCGCCATCACGTGCTCGGACACCAAACCCTTCACCGCTTTGTATAGAATCACGAAGGCCATCGAATGGAATACGTTCCACGTCAGTATGTGTCTTGGATCGATATAATTGTCACCTACTTTCGCAGGCGTCCGGAACGGTGGCCATGGATTTACTCCTGGTTTTAATTTGTTTGCTTGCCTGCAGCTGAAATTAGATACAAGTATTAAAACACTTGATAAGGCTTTCATAAACTACTATCAAATGTTGTATGTATTACCGAGCATTGGTGCAACAAATCAACAATAAGCTTAAAAAATTTTGGTTAATTGCATGCAGCTTTTCTCGTCGATACTGTGTGCACGGAGGATCAGCACTTTACCTTAAACCTGGGCTGTGTTGGAAGGAATTAGACTGTAGTTATTTCTCGATGGAACGTCATATAGAAGTGTGTGCTTGTCTAATCAGGCTCGAGAACAAACACATCTATGTATTTTTTATATATCGACCTCCGAATGGAGACCTTAACATATTTTTTATCAAATGTTATGTTATCTAAATTTTGTAAAATTAACAATGTCATATATATGTGTGGTGACTTTAATATAAACTTTCTGAGACATTCCATGGACAGGACACTTCCCTGTGAAATATTAGATAGCTTTAATTTAGGGGTTACCTCCGGGGACCCATCTAGAATTCAAGTCAACAAAAAGATAGATTACATTGTTACAAATAATCGGTATGCTTTGAGTTCGTCTACGAGCATGTTACAGGGTAACCTTGGCGACCATCTGGCGCTATTTCATGTATGCTGTATGGCTGGGGGGGTCACAAATGATTCGGAGACATCTATGGGGTACAGGAGCTATTCTGCTTTTAATTTGTGGCACAATAGTAAATGGATTACTCCAGATGTTGTCGAAAACAGCAGGGAGCTCAAAAATATTTTTTGGATATCGAAACAGAACAGTGAGAGCAATATTAGTAAACTTTATAGGGATAAGAACAAGGATCACAATAGGTTAGTTAAGCGGTGTAAGATAGCATATTAATAATAGAGCCATAATAAATCAAGATCAATTTGGAAACTTGTTAATCGGTCATTGGGTAGGTCTGGTAAATCCAGCATTATATATTTAAGTGTTGACGGTGTACTGACTGAGGACAATGTACGGGTGGCCAACATTTTAGGCAGCTGGTTTTCAACTGTCGCATGGAATAGTTTGAGGGTTAAATTTGGGACTGACCAGTCTGAGGTGTGTACGTTACCATCCAGAAGTGTACCTAACACATTTGTTTGGAGAGATGTAGATAGTCTTGAGGTAATAGATGTTATTAGGCATGCCAGTGTTAAGAACAGTTCCGGACTAGACAATATATCAATTAAGGTGCTTAAAGGCTATCCACTAGCTTACATAGCTAATTTAATGTATAAAAATGGAAAATTTCCAAGTAAATTAAAAATTGGGGTGGTTTCACCTATTTATAATAAACAAGATCCCACAAGTCCTGCGAATTATAGGCCGGTAACTATATTAAATGTTGTATCGAAAATCTTGGAGACTGATATATGACAGAGTGATCGATTTTGTCCGTGGCTATGGCATACTCAACAGGGCCCAGCATGAGTTTCTCGCGGGCAGATCGACGGAGACCGCGGCTGCCAATTTTCTCGGGGCAGTTTACAAAAAACTGGATGAGGGATTTTTTGTGGCCGGGGTCTTCTTTGATCTTTCGCGAGCCTCTGATACTTTGGACATCAACTTTCTTCTGGTTAGGCTTTATGCAAATGGCCTGCGAGGAGAAATCCTAGACCTGTTGGCATCCTACCTTACGGATAGAAAGTTTTGCGTTAAAGTTGGTTGTGTTTTTTCAGATATGTATGAGGTGGATGTTGGTGTGCCTCAGGGGTCTGTGCTGGGGCCCTTATGGTTCTTGTTGTTTGTAAATGAAATAACTGAACACGTCACCGGACGCTGTGTCACTATGTTTGCGGATGACACCACGGTGTTGGTCTCAGCACTGCCTGCTGAGGAGCTCCGACTGAAAGTCGGAAGTATTATGGATCAGTTTGACAGGTGGTGTGCCAGTAATGGCGTAATACTAAATCTTAATAAAACTGTTTCTATTCACATTAGATCTTGTAGAAATATACCAATTGTTGAAATTGACTCTGTGAAGCACACCGAGTGTACAAAATTTTTAGGGCTCCATCTGGATGATACTCTATCATGGGGTGCACATGTCGAACATGTGGCATTAAAAATTAACGCAGGTTTCTTTGCCATTTCTAAACTGAAGGGTACCTTTAACATAGAGTAAGAACTGGGGGAAAATTGGTTTAGTGTAACGAATTAAAAAAAGCGTTAATCTTTGATGTTTGAGTAACATACACTTTAGAACTCGCTCAAATATCCCAGTAGTTGGAATAGATTACTTAAACCATTCAAACACTACTAAGTTTTTGGGCTTGTGTGTGGATGAAACACTTTCCTGGCATGCCCATGTTAACTGTGTGGTCTGTAGAATTAATTCTGTATTTTTTTTGCTATTAATAGATTAAGAGACACCTTGGAAGCTAAAGAACTTCTGTCTATATAATATTCTTTAATATACTCCCACTTAAGCTATAATGTAATATTTTGGGGAGATTCTGTAGAAAGTAATCGAATTTTTATAGCTAAAAAAAAAGTCATTTTAAGACCTTATTATATATCAAACATAATGAGAACACTCATCCAATTGGGCAAGATTTTCCCTCTTATAACACAAGAATGAATGATCTTATGGTAACTGATCTGCACCGGCTTACTAAGTTGAGAAGTGTCCAACATTTGTGGGCAGGAAATTCCAAGGGAAGTTAGAAAACTGCCATTTATCAGGTTTAAATGCAAAATTAGGCAAATCTTGTTCAATGGGGCTTTTTTTACTCGGTTTCTGAATTTATGACTAATACTTTGAATAGTGCATAGATTTTATTTTTAATGTGATATGTGGTCTGTTGTACTACAATATATCTGTTAACTAATATTTTAGTTCTGTTTTAAACATTGTATGTATAGTGTAAGTGCCCAGCGACATAAAGTTGCATTTATGAATACTGTCTTGGAAATTTTTGTGTGGCTTAATTGCGGCTTGTCTACCACCTTTTCCCTTTATGAAAACTTTCGTAGTGGAGGCGTTTGCTTTCCAGTTCTTCCGAAAGCCGACCATTTCCCGTAGTGCAAAAAATTTATGGATACTGTTTTTATTTTTAATGTAATCGCGAGGCAAGTATATGAAACCCGCGAAAAAAAAAGTGTCCGACAAAAATTTTGGGGCGTTAAGGGTGTCCGACAATTCAAACATATCCAATTCATGAGTTAAAAAAATTTATGAATAACGAGCTGATTTTTTCAGGATTACTTAATAAAAATATGTAGAAAATGAATATCCAATTGTCCACCAAATTACATTTTTCGATTTTCCAGTCAGACACGGGAAAATCATCGGTTTCACGAAGCCAAAAAATTTACGAATAACTGTCGGACAAAAAAGATTCATGTATGTAAAACAAGTACTCGACATGTGGTATAACTGTCCGACAAATAAGTCGGGACCAGTCTGCAGTCCGACAAAAAAACATCAATTTTAAACAGCATTATTTTCATTCATTAATTGTGATAAAGTTTTATAAGCTACTGTAAATGGATTGTGAAATGCGTAAATAGTTAATAATATGTATTGAAACCTTGATTGAAACTTACCGACCCCCAGTATATTTATTACCTTCTGAAAGTCGGCAGTCAGACACGTGATCGTACATTTTTTTTACAAACCTATTTCGACCCATCCATTACGTTGTGTATTTAGTAGCTCCCAAATTCTTTAAGAGTTTGGAGCCGCAATAATTCTTTTGTATTTTCCTTCATGGGGACTCTTGTTTTCCCCTTTTTTTTTCTTCCTTATCTTAGCAATTAATACACCAAGAACATTTATTAAATAAACGGAACCAGTGAGCACATGCTAACCCATCAGATAACCCTGACGTCCTACTAATAGAACGGCACCTTTAAAAATATCTGCGCACGCCAATGGTGAGAAATTTGGCTCGTCATCTATAAGTGAGTTTCGGGACAACCTTATTTGACAGTTCCGCGTCGTATTGCT
The DNA here is from genome assembly GCA_016904865.1 of Pissodes strobi. Lineage (NCBI taxonomy): Eukaryota > Metazoa > Arthropoda > Insecta > Coleoptera > Curculionidae > Pissodes > Pissodes strobi. The sequence goes on along the minus strand of MU183248.1, from coordinate 189,644 downwards.
TGCGCAGCGCTGCATGTTTTTGTTTAACTTAATTATAAAAGTGAATAAAAATGGCCGAATATAACATCAAGTTTGCTAGGTAAGTATATTACTCAAGAAACATTCAATAACCTATTAGTGTTAGCTTTATTTTCATGTATATATACCAAAATAACAATATATTTACTGATAACTTCAATAAGGCATGCTAGTCGTTGGCAGCGAGCCGCCATTTATTGCCGTCCTTTATATAGGCCGTTAGGAATAAGAGCTACTTTCCGAAATAAAAATTTGATTACTTATATTATTTTGTAAGTAATGGGTAAAGTAAAATCTAAAATTACCTCTATTTTTCATTTTTAGTAGTTTTTCAGTGCATGAAGCATTAGCAATGCTCGAGAAAGACGATTTTCCGCATCATCCTTCAGCTGACATTGTCATGTTACCGCCCGACGACGACTGTGAAACCGACGAGGATTCAAGCCAGGAAGATACGATGTGCCCTGATAATTTACCCTCTGCTCAGCTTAGGGCTCCAGCGAGTACCTCTCTAAGATTCGGATTCGGAAGATGACAACATTCCTCTGGCTCAACTTATTCCAAAAAAGTCAAAATCCGCTCCAAACTTTGCCAAAGTCTATAATTGGACTAAAAGTCATATTCCATATGAGCCATCTAACTTTGATTCAGGTCAACAATTTGACTTAGAAGACGCAAATGACAGTTCACCGATCTCCTTGTTTTTTAATTTCTTTGATGAAAACGTTTTTGACTTACTCATTGAAGCAACAAATCATTATGCGGCAAAAAAATAAAAATAACAAACCAGTTACTGCCCGAGAAATGAAAAGTTTCGTTGGTAGGTATATCCGAGACGTAAAATGTTTTGGGAACAGGATAAAGATGTAAAAAAAACATTCTTGTTTCAGAGGCGCTTTCCAGAGATAGGTGTGATCACATAATGCAGATAACGACAATTTGATTACTAGTGATATATTTGCTAAAGTTCGTCCTTTGTTTACTCTATTGAGTCAAAATTTCCTAAGATACGCACCTAAAGTTGAGACCCATAGTGTTGATGAGGGCATGGTACCCTATTTTGGGTGCCATGGCTGCAAACAATTTATGCGGGGTAAACCCATACGCTGGGGCTACAAGCTTTGGGTAGGTTGCTCGTCAAGTGGTTATATCAATTGGTTTGAACCATATCAAGGCGCTTCTACGCACATTTCACCAGAGTATAAGGAAGTTGGATCAGGCACTGGTGTTCTGCTCTGTTACGTAGATCAACTTTTGACACGTTGCGTTGGCCTCAAAATAACTCTTATTTTTTTTGATAATTTTTTTTCCAACTTGCCGTTTTTTGAATATTTATCTGCCAAAGGTATTCGAGAAACTGGAACCGTTCGCTCAAACCGCATTCCCAAAAATCCCCTCAAGTCATCAAGTCAAAAAATGTCCAAGAGGTACGCATGATCACAAATCCGATATAAACAAAAACAATTCTTAGTTGGAATGATAATAGCGTGGTTTCGACGGTATGCAATGCTGTCGGTTTGAATCCCATACGGATGGTAAAACGGTATTCAACGGTATGATACCTAATAGATAACTTGAATAAAGGTGATTTTTTTTTTAATTTTCCGAAATAAGTGGGTTAACATAAAACAAATCTTAATAAGTGAAGAAAGAACATTTTAATTTACTTAAAGCTCAGTATGAACATAAGTAAGTTAAGTCCCATTTGTTAAACTCTAATATACTTAATTATGCCACCTTTCATAACTTGTAGTAACATCCAGGACGGCAGTACTTAATATTACCATTTTTAATTCACGAATCAGTTCACCTATTAATATATTAGTCTAGAGTAATTGGATGTGATACCTGTCACTTATCACATACAACACGCCAGTTATAATTTAGGTATAACTTAGCGTCTCAATGCTAACATATTATTGGCGAATATTTAATTTCCGATTTTTTTTTGTGGGCGTGGTACGTTGTACCTGATTGCATTGTTCTCTTCTCATAATATTGCATTAGTCCAGAACTTAACGTAACAACGGTTACGATAATAACGAAGATTATAAAATGGGAAACTAGTCAAGAAATATAATTAAACACCAAGCAAACCGAAAGACAACGGTTCAGGAGCGAACACACAGTTCCTAACAACTCCTGTCGGACATCCATGGATTTTGTCAATTAATCATGTCGTCGCCATACTTGAGCATGGCCTATCGCGACTTGTACGAAAAGGTACATACGATCAGCGTATTCAAGGCAGCGCAGCGGGCCGCAGGTATCGCGATTTTTTCTAGGAATGTTCGATTGTTTCGTTGCCACTTATTGTATTTACATATTCCCGTTTATCAATGTTTACAAAATTAGCCGGTTATTTGAAAATGGGTGTATATAACATACACACTCCAAGCATTAGTACAACGACTAAATTAAAAAAAAAACATTTTCCTTCTTTTTTACGCATAAGGTAATGTTTTACTGTCGGACAACTTATTCATTATGTTCTCTAGTTCATTTCAAAGCAAAAAATCGAAAGAAGAAATTGTTATTCGTAAATTTTTTGGCTTCGTGAAACCGATGATTTTCCCGTGTCGGACTGGAAAATCGGAAAATGTAATTTGTCGGACAATTGGATATTCATTTTCTACATATTTTTATTAAGTAATCCTGAAAAAATCAGCTCGTTATTTATAAATTTTTTTAACTCATGAATTGGATACGTTTGAATTGTCGGACACCCTTAACGCCCCAAAATTTTTGTCGGACACTTTATTTTTCGCGCGTTTCATATACTTGCCTCGTGATTACATAAAAAATAAAAACAGTATCCATAAATTTTTTGCACTACGCGAAATGGTCAGCTTTCGGAAGAACTGGAAAGCAAACGCCCCCACTACGAGAGTTTTCATAAAGGGAAAAGGTGGTAGACTAGCCGCAATTAAGCCACACAAAAATTTCCAAGACAGTATTCATAAATGCAACTTTATGTCGCTGGGCACTTACACTAGTAGGTATATGCCATTGTATATATACCAGTTTGACGTGTACACCCTTCAACTGTAAGGCTAAAGTATTAATAAAGAGTATTTCAGTAAGCATCTAATAATGTTAACAAAACTAACGCTACCCGTTTGAAAATTATTTTAGACCATGAATATGTTACTTACTACTCGGTGTATCTATCTATCGAGTTCTGAAAGTCCCTCCTATGCACTGCCCTCAGCAAAACGTGAATAGGATCATAATGGTTTTCCCAAACACTGGCCTTGGGAACGTACATTCCTTGTTGCATGTTGCCACTTGCCTCCAGAGCCGGCGCTCGGTAATCGGCGCATTCTGCTAAGAGAGCTTCAAAATCCCGACTTTGTGTTCCACATCTAAACATCGTAAATATTCCTCATTATCAATACTGACAGGTATAATTGACTGCAGGAATAAATACTCCTTTGTTCAAATAAATTGTTTCAAGTATTTTATAGTGATCTCAAGGTTACTATCATTTACTAGTCGACACATAATTTAAAGTAAGTTACTCTAAATGTCGGAATATAACCTTAGGATCGATCGACTGATTGATCAATTTTATGCGTAAGTGTGCAAATAAATATGTCACATATTAAGTTATGGTTGGCCTCATCTTAGTAAAAAAATTAATAATAATTCGGCACATTGTTTTTATTGCATAAAATAGTAAAATTTTAGGATTTATCAAACCAAAGGCTTTTAAGTGCAGTACAGCTTATAAGAGTAGGTAGTGAATTGAAAATTATTTCCCTGTTATGATGCCCATTAACGCTACAAATGCTAAGGAAATGGACATTGTGTTTGTTGAATAGAAACTACACTTGAATAATTGTGTAAATTTTTCAGATCACACATAAATAATTATTATGTTAAGTACTTGCACTTAACGCTTTTAATCCTACTAAATTTCCTTCCTTTTGCAGACAATTATCCCTAATTAATTATTGAAGACCCTAAGTTGTAGTGAATTTTTTAACCACAATAAGTAAATATAATGTACCTTTCAGGCATTAGTTCCATCAGTTGCGAATGAGTTTTATCACCCATACAGAGCAGTGTAACCATTTCTAGTCTGTTAAGCACAGTATCGGGTAACCCTAAAAAAATCAAGTAAATTAATTTCGTTCACAATTGAAATATTTTTCAACAAGGATTTTTGATTATCATATTCAGACAATAGAGTATAGTTTACACTGACCACTATGAATCCATGCAACTTATCTCTATTGGTTCGGATTCATTAGAACATAAGATTGAAGCCTAAGGATCCTAATATGACGTCTCTCCCACCCTTGACGTCACAGCTAAGGAAAAAGCAAACATGCTCGCCGAAATATTTTCATCGCATTATACCTTAAACGTCCCCCCAAGGCTCTTCGCACCATATCCAACGTAAACACTACCATGGCAGAAGTTAAGTTTCATCACCGTGATATTTGTAAAAATCCTCAAAGAGTTAGATCCGCAAAAGGCTTCAGGACTTGACGTAATACCTGGGATCGTGTTAAAGTACTGCGCCAACGAACTAACACCCATTTTTTCCACGCGTTTTTTCTCAGTCTTATTGAAAAGGTATCTACCCATCTTCTTGGAAAGCCGTTGGAATGTAACCTGTTCCAAAAAAAGGCAAAAAACCAAACCATCAAACTATCGCCCAATTGATTGCTTCTAATAATCTCCAAAGACATGGAAGGTGTAGTCAATCAGCAACTACTCAAGTACATCGAGATCAATAGAATAATTAGGAAAGAGAGATCAACAGGAGATATATTGACCTATGCCACTCTTGTAGGAGTAGGACAATTGGGAACTACGGAGAATCTCGAGGGATTCCGTAGGATATATACCTCCACCAGCTCTGTTCCTCATCTACATTAATGACCTGCGAAACCAATAATCCTGTTTACAGTTTTGCAGATGACAGTACCCTTGTCTCCCAATTTAGATCATAAAAACTTTTACCAGCGACTGAGACTTATCACCGCAGACAAGTGCAGATTACAACAATTAATCAGGATCTGGAGAAAGTTCGAACTTTTTTTTTATACTTAAACAAAACATGTGTTTTTTATTGTTTAAAACAGTTTATTTTTGTTTTAAACCTGTTTTTTTATTCGCCAATTAAAAACATGTTTTAAACAAAACAAACCTATGTTTAAAAAACGTTTTAAACAAAAATGTCGCCGATGTAACTGTAATGTAACGTGACCAGTGTAGTCACCGATAATGCGTCTAACATGACAAAAATGAGAAACGATTTGTTCAAGGAGCTAGCCCAAAAATATATATTAACTTACGGATGTTCTGCTCATGTACTTAACTTACTAGCCCATGATTTGGAAGGAGGTTTAGAAATCCCCGACTTGTAGAACATTAAGACGATATGCAAATACTTTCGAAATAATAATTTTGCTCATGCAAAATATAAAAAGGCTAGTGGCTCTGCATTAAATTTACCACAAGATGTTCGTTGGAACACTTTAGCCGATTGTCTAGAGAGTTATTTGAATAACTGGCCAATATTTTATAATGTTTGTTCCAGTAACAAGGTCGTTTTTGATAAAGGCATAATAATATTGGTGAATGATACCTACTTAAAAGTCGACGCACAGAATTGTCTTAAGGAAACGAAACTCATTGCTGTAGCACTAGCCAAAGTGCAAGGGAGTATGTGCAGTATAAGTGAAGCGACAGAGATTTGGGTCATATTAATGAAGACATTTGAAGGAGAACAAGCAAAGGGAGAGTTTGGCAGACGGGATGTACAAAAAGTTAAGGATCGCATGGAAATTGCCCTCACTCATTTACTCGATCATCGATTCATAGGCGAGAATCTTGCCCAGTCTCGAATAAACACTGCAATGGAGTACTATCCAGATGCAATGCCGACCATAACCAATTTTCAAGCGAAGTGTCCTCCAGTTAATCAATACTTGTTTTCTATGTAATTGAAAGAGAAAGTTACACCTCTAGCATGGTATAGATCTATAAAATGTTTAGACCTTATTGTTATTCAACTTGTGCAACAGCTACAGGAAGCGGTTTCTTCATTAGCCAATATTGACTTTTTTCGTCATATGGTTTAGTTCACTCAAAATTGAGAAATAGATTGGGCAACGACAAAGCAGCCAAATTAGCTTCTATTTTTAAAAAGTTGAACAGTTCCTCTAGGGTTTCAGGTTCCTACAATTCCTAGTTCCTACACGACTGCTAGCAAAGATAAGTCTTAGTCTTAGTATTCCTGAGAAATTCTATATCATTCTTTTACTTTTTCATCAGCAGTACTTTTAATTTTTATGTTAAAAATTTATCTAGTTAGGTTGTTGAGTTAAATGTTCGTTTTTTCTTCCTAGTATTACAATTATCAGTTCTTTTTTTAAATCTGTAATATTTATTATTAAAGCTTACTTTGATTTTGTTCGAAGCTATTAGTCGTGTTACATGCTTACGTTTATGTTATCAATTTATTAATAATAAATGAAATGTTCGACAAATTTTCGTATTTTTTTTTTACTGGTCAGAGGAGATGAAAGTGATAGGTATCAGCATATTAGATTTGGTATTTTTTATTTGAGTCGAAAACTTGATTAAAATTGGTATGTTGCATTCCGCACATGCGAATGCGAATCTTTGACATCTACTACATTGAGATAAAAAGAAAAAAAAACAGAATATTTTAATAAACATTTTAAACAGTTTTAAACACCTGATTTAAAACACAGTTTAAAACCTAGTAATAAAACATCAAGTCGTGTTTAAAACATCTGGTTTAAAACATTTTGTCTTAAACATAACAACTCTGCTGGATAGTCTGGAACACCGCAGACATGTGGCCGAAATCTCCCTGTTTTACAGATATTTTCACGGCCGATGTTCCCAGGATTTGGTCCGCCTGATTCCGCACCCAGCAACCCCCGTCAGACAATCACGACAGACGGCAAAAGCGCACTCGTTCGTCGTTCAAGTCGAAATACCAAGAACATCGGCTTACAATGACTCCTTTGTCTGACGTACTATGTCACTGTGGAACTCACTCCCAGGACATTTGTTTCCCTCAAATTACAACCTGCAGCTATTCAAGAACCGTGTCAATCAATCTTCGCACACACACCGCTCGCCGAGTGTCATAGAATCTCCCTTCAATGTGTTTACCGCTGCCATAAAAAAAACTAAACAAGATCTATGATATGTTCCAAAAATGCATTACATTGGATGTTAACAGAAATACAATTTAAATTACACCTTAAATTAAGACTCATTTTTATTAATAAATTAATATTAAATGTTACATTATATTTTGATATTCATCAAGTCCACATCCATTAACCGCATTAATGAGAATTGCACAAAATTTTGTGTTGCCAAAGCATAGTGATGTCATCTGCCAAATAATTACAAAAACCACTGTTTATAACTAAGAACAAATCATATTATAAAAATGAAGAGAAGTCAATATTTCTACCAACGAAGTTTATAGACAGTACTGCTGCAAATGTACACAATAAACGTTGATAACGTTATAAGCATACATATATCTCGTTATTTACAAATTTTCCATAGTACCAAAAAACAAATTTATGCCTAAATAAATTGCCGAGCTTTCAATTTTATATTAAACTTACCTAAATTAGTTCTCACACTGATTAATGTCGCAAGAAACGTAAGACAACTTTCCAACATAGGTGTGTCGTTCTCGCCCTCAAAAAATGGATTCTGGTGTGTTCTGAAGGGTACCAAACTCATAAATTCCTTCACATGAAATCTAAAAAACAAATAGCATTATAAATAACGAACGTAATTGGGTTAGTTTCGCGTTAGATAAACTTTAAAAAAATAGCGAAAATAGGTTGAGGTTAACTTAAACTAACTCGATTTTCGGTAGTGCATTCGCCATTTTATCAATAAAATGAGCTTTTTATTTTCTTTGCTGAAATTTTAAATAGCGAGAATGTAGAAAAATTAAGACAAAAATTATTTTTTTATTTAAGACCTATTAAAACTTGGTTTTTTATTTAAAACCTATTAAAAACCCCTTGCTAAATATTTGTCGTTTTTAATTGATTGCCTACATAGAACATCTAAAGTCGGAGCTTGAGAGCGAACCGGTGTCCGCTTTAACTACTGAGGAACTTGATGTAGCCTCGATATACTTACCCTCTTACGAAAAAAGCTGTCCTGTGAAACAGGTGGCAACCCAAAGGGATGTGCCAGGCTAAAGACTGAGTCGAGGAAAGCCTTCAATGAAGCCAAAAGACAGGGGAATTGCGATAACTATCATTAAACCCTATCCGAGTATAACAAAGAGCTTCGGAGGTCCAAAAGAAGAACATTTAGGTCCATTTGTGAAGGGATAGATGAATTAGCACCGTCCATTCGTCTACAAAAAGCGCTATTCAAAGGCGCACTCAAATGAAATCGGCCTACTAAAGAATAGAGCCCAAGACACCTTTGCTGAGACACCTGAAGAACGTCTAAGGATTCTTCCTGAAACACACTTTCCTGAGTCAAGCATAATCGACAAAGAAGAGCTGGCACAAGAAGACGAGCCCATTGAAACCGCTCAGCAGCGGGTAAAACGTCTGGCCAACAAAATATTAACCAAAAATACAATCAGATGGGTGACATAGCTTGAAACCCTATAAATCCCCGGGAGTAGAAGGAATCTTTCCAGCCTTGTTAAAACACGGTATAGAACACCAACTAACACACATTTGATCAATCACAGCCAGCTTTGCACATTCTTCAAAAACTGGAGGTAAGTTAAGGTAGCGTTCATACCAAAGACAATGAGATGATCACAAGTCGTTCTGCCCCATTAGCTTAACCTCCTTTCTTGTTAAAACGATGGAAAAGATTATCGATAGGCACGTCAGAAGCAAATTTCTTTCTCATGCTTCACTGCATGCAAAACAATTCGCATACCAACCATGGAAATCTACCACCCATGCCCTTCAAAATCTCGCCCGCTATATAGAGATGGCACTGGCTGAAAAAGAAGTGGCGCTGTGTGCATTTCTAGACATAGAGGGCGCATTTGACAACACCTCACATCAATCCATTCAACGTGCAGATGGCGTGGAACCAACCACTAAGCAATGGATAAAATCCATGCTAACCAGCTGTGAAGTCACCGCGACCATTGGAGAAATAGCCGCCACAGTCAAAGTAATAAAGGGATGTGCCCAAGAAGAGGTCCTATCGCCCATGCTTTGGTCTCTGCTTGTTGACGATCTACTGATAAGAGTGATAAGACTGACTGAAGCAGGCTTTGAAGTCCAAAGTTACGCAGATGACCTAGTTATAATAATAAGAGGTAAGCATGACAACGTTCTCTCAGAACGTATGCAACCTTGTCAGCACATGGTCTATACAGGAAGGACTAAATGTCAACACAAGCAAAACCGTAATGTTCCCATTCAAAAAAAAAGAAAGCTGAACCTTAACCCACTTTGAGTGGGATAATGGTAAAACTTTCAAAAGAGGTTAAGTATCTTGGCATCGTTCTTGACCAGAACCTAACTTGGAAAGACCTATCAAAAAATCAACGGCAGCTTTCTGGGCCTTTCGACGACTCTTTGGTGGGGGGCCTAAAACCCTCCATCATCTGGTGGTCCTATAACACTGTTGTAAAGTTTATTATAACCTACGCCTGCTTAGTGTCGTGGGTAAACACAACGGAAATAACAACACAACGAAAACTAACAAGAGTACAAAGGCTTGCCTGTCTGGGAGCTATGAAAACGTGCACCACATCAGCTCTGGAAACCCTACTTGACTTCCTTCCGCTGCACATATGCGTAGAAGAGGAGGCCTGAACCTCACTCAGACACGAAAACTGAACACATGAAACCTGACTGGTCACCTTAAAATTCTGAAAGACATCCAGATAGAGGCAATGACCAAACCAACCGATGCAATGGAAACAACTCATCAACATTTTGATCGCTCCTTTGACGTGGTAATCGAAGATCGCAATAGTACAGGGGAAAGCTAAATTAACTTGTTATGGATCAAAGATGAAAGGACATGGATCTGGAGTTTTACGTATCTAGTCGAATCTCTGCACCTTTACTCCCACCATCTTTCATGGAGAACTAAATGCTATCAATATAGCCATCTCGGAATGTGTCAAAAAAGACCTAAGATGTGCAGCAAAGATCTATATCCGATCAGATAGTCAAGCAGACCCAAAAAACCTAACATCTAGCAGAATCAACTCCTGGCTAGGGTGGGATTGTCGGGCGATCAACTGGCAAACAGAAACAGGGTGTGAAAGGCGACGAAGCTGCAGACCAGCTCGCACAGAATGGTGCACAGACTGCCTTTTGTGAGCCTGAACCATTCTGTGGCATCAGTAGAGGGCACGGTAACGAATGAACTCAGAAATTGAGAAGAAAGGCGGAAAGAGACACATTGGGCCGATGCACCTGGGCAGAGAAAGGTCAAAAGATTCATCTCCCACTGGCCTAACTACTTTGCTTCTCAAGCTACAAAAAAAATTAGATAAAACTGGTCGTAGACCATCTCACTGGACATGACCCCTAGAGGGTCAGAAAGCGGGAAAACCACTGACGAACAATGCAGATTCTGCCAAACTATGGGTGAAACCTCAGAACACCTACTCTGCTAATGGCAGGCACTGACTCGCCAAAGGTTAAGACATCCCGAAAATGCCCTTGTGGCACCTGGAGATCTACTCAACCCTCGAAATATTCTGAGGTTCTCGAAAGAGTTAGAAATTTTTGTGTAACATATTACACATAATTGTTTGTAATTCTTTGTTAATAGTTAAAATCGAATTGAGAATATAATTTGAAATAAAAAATAGTCTAGAACGGAGGATTTGAATTTGTTTCAGAACAAAACTAAATCACTGGCACACTAAACAACTGGGTTATGCTACTTTTTATCATATTTTGATCAATTATTTTATTTTTTCATTTTAATTTTGGATAAGGCGTGTTATGATATGTCTCTGTGGATATGGCGAGTTTTGCAACACACAAAAAGTTTTACGTGTACACTTATGATTAAGGCTAGGGGCAAAAACTACCATTTTCTTATTGTAAAAGAGAATTAAAGTTGACTTTTTGATCAATGTAAATAGTAAACAATTTTCTTCCAATCTATTTCAGACAATAAATAAAAATTAATCTGCCACAAAAGGTAGATAGCGCAGATATTGTGAAATATCTCGTTAGCATAATACAATGTTTGCTAATCTAATTTTTGGAGTACTTCAAACAACTTAAATTACTACGCACCTCGTCTAATATGAAAAACCGGCCTCAAAATAATGTCCCACTTTTTTTTTATGTCCTCTAATTTTTAATATACTGAAACAGCATGGTTCTGTAATTTGGCAGAAACGTATAAGCTCCTCCGATAATTTCAAAACAAGCAAACACAACCTTTTAAAATTTAAAATATGAAAGTTGATGTGATGCTGATATCTATATAATATTATTATTTACTGCTATGCCACCATGAATAAGTAAAGTGGGTATTTAAAAATGCAGACAAAAAAATGCACTCTGTATCTAGTTTTTTATGGTTTAGTAGACAATCCCTGTAAATCACACAAGAAACTTGGTGGTATCATTAAATATTTCCCCATACCTGGAATACCTTCTAAAATGATACTACCGCAAAAACGCAAAATTCCACAAAAAATATGTAAAAATTATCGAGAATGAAATTATTAAAAGTGATACGTACTGGTCAATAACCATCGTAAGGAACCTCTCGGTGTTCACCCTAGTGCAGCAGATTTGAAGAAGATAAAGATCAGCATCTACCATTGAGTTGCAGAAGTTACACTGGATATACGTCATGGCTTGTCCCTTGATTTGGAGACCATTCCGTACCCAGAGCCCATTGAGGATTTCGTAGAAAGCAACCTGAAAAAAAGATACCATAATGAATAAAAATCCTCCATATAATTAACAAATATCATAACATTTCGAACGTATTTTATCAGAAATCATATTTGCACAATATCTACAGGGATGTATGCGAAAGTGACATTTTCTTGCACGCGCTTGCCTTGACCCGAACGACGCGGAGCGGCCAGTAAGCCCTTTGGAGGCTATAATAATACACATATTCTGATATTGTAAAGTGGTAAATTGAAGCATCATCCTGGGTTCTTCACATACGGTGTGTCCGATAAGGATAGGAATGTATTTGGGATCTTAAAACTATAAGAGGTAAAAATTTGGTTAAATGGAAAGCGTTGTAAGATATTTAATTGCTACTTCAATTCTGTTTTGATCATGAAGTAATATTAATGAACTTATAATTCCTAATAATGAATTTTATTTATCTTTCTTCATTTTCAACATATTTTCAAAAAACCAAAAGATTTTATTTTTTAAAACTGCTGATTTTCTGTAACTTTTAAATTTTTGTTTGTACCTACCATATTTTTCGACAAAATATAATACACACTTCAACAGTCGTCCTTGTACTACGCTGTGTAATTTGGTTCTTGTTTTTTAATTGTTATTTGTAATGTTGATTGTAATCCGCAATATTATCTATTTTAATCCTCTTATGAGATATGAATAAGTGTACGAGAGAAAAGCACAATAATTTTGGTAAGATTCATATATGTTTGATCTCCTTTTAACAAGAAATAATGATTTCTATGACATGCATATGCATCACATATTTTATCATTAGAAACCCTTTCTGTTATCTCATTTCGATATACCGTTTTTTTTGTTTTGTTTGTTTTGTGTGTTGTTTTTTTATTTATTAAACAAAGGTAGTGCTTAAGAAAGGTTTTGTTTTTGGGCTTGTTTTTTTATCAAATTGTAAAATTGAACTAAATATTCTAAAAGTAGCTTTCTCCTCTTAACAGAGCCCCGATGGCGAGCTAATATAATTCGAAACGTTGGCAACACACAATAATTGGTTTTCTTGACACTTGACCAATAATCGTGCAAACACCACTTAAATTGTACATTTTGGTCACCATCTTTACTGGTTTTTTAAAAAATATCTCGACAACGAAAAAAGATGTAATCATTATTAAAGCAGCATTGAACTAGAAATTAAATAGCATACAATGTTTTCCATTAAACCCGATTTCTAGCACTTATAGTTTTTAAGTTCCCAATCCTACAATGAGTGAAGGAAAGTACACTATACCACACCCGATTAGGTAAAATTGTTAACGAATTTGTCATTTGATAAGAAATGGATAAAACTGATGTGCAGTTCTTCACTGAGCAGTAATAATTTTGGTTTATTTCTGCTAAAAATCGATTTTTATAGAAGGACGTAAAATCTAGTGACTGATACATATTTGTTCAAACATGAAATTTTATTATAGGAAAATATTCAAAAAAATATTGTCAGAATAACTGCATCAGATTAACAAGAGAGGTAAATATTTACATTTCAACTCAATTATGGACAACCATGTATTAAAAAAATTAAATGCACGTTTAAATAAAATAGTTCTTGTGTTAACGCCGCAATTTATAACTGCAGATACACATGATCACGGACAAACTTAAACAAGTGATTCCTTTACTTAAAAAAAAAACTACCCGATTTACTAGTTAAAATTTGTCGCTGTGGTACTTAATATTGAAAAACCTAAATTTTCATATTGACAAATACTGTCCCTTTCTTTAAATCTTCATTAATTTAAAGGACTTTTTTTCTTTGTAAAGATTACCTCCAGTTAAAATTTCCAAAAAAGTGCAAGACTTGTAAGAGTCTTGAAGCAAGACCAAGACCACATATGCGAGACCAAAACCAAGGTCTTGCATTTGCTCATCACTAATTGGGGTTTTATCGTGTATTGATAAATAAATAAATAAATACAAATTAAAACAAATTGCAGTTTATTATTTATCAATCAATACGAGTTATTTTTTATTTCAATCTGGGATTATTTTGGTTTTGTTGACATTTTTTGTTTAAAAGCCGTTTTAGCTTAATGTTAAATATTTAACATATTTCACCGATTTTTGAATACTTCAAAGAAACATACTTATCAAAGGAATAATCTCGAGAATAATTTCAGAATCAGATTTTGAACTCTCAACTGAAGATTCTAAAATCTGAATTCGGTGGAAAAACAAACAATAGTTGAGTGTCAGTGATGTCATAGGAGAGTTTTAAAATATGTTTTTCTTCAAACGTCAGTAAATCCGTCATTACTCGACTGTGTAGGCGGCCGTGAAGTTTGGTTTTTCCTCCGCCCGAGCTTTACTTTTCACTTTTCCTCCGGCGGAGGTAAAAGTGTTGTCATAGCAACATAGATACAATACAAACAGACAACAAAATAAGCGTCAACAACTCAAGAGTTATTAAACTAACATTTGTATTTATAACTCAATTTGTGACTGCATTTCTAAAAATCACTAATTTAGGAACAAATTGGTTATTATTTAATCGAACTTACTCAATAACTGCTTATCAATACGGAATTAAAATGCAATCGAAGACGCAATTTTAAAAATATAATTATTGTTGACAGTGTCCACTGACAGCTTTATGTTACATTACGATAGCAACAACCTGAGCCTATTCACCGACACCGCACTGGTCTAAGCCGCCTTGCGAACTCACTTATCTTTAAAAATAATTATTATTACTATTAAAAAGAGACGTTTTTGCATTAATTTGTCGACATTTGAAGAAAAAATAGCATATTTTATTTGGAGGAAAAGTTACTTTTCATGGCTTGCTCTCGATTACCTCTCGTTAAACATGAGCGCACCATGAAAAGTATTACTTTTCCTCCATATAAAATAATATACTATTTTCTACAACTATCTCTTCACATAGCATGTGAAAAACTTTTTCGCGCGCTACTAAATGGGTGATTTCGCAGTTATTTAGCTGCATTCGTGACAGTACTACTTGCCGGTTTTTACAAATATTAGCTCGCGCGCGTTTTATATGGCTAATTTGAAGAGACAATTATTAATTAATTGATGTGTCTAGATTGTTGCAGTTGTATCGTTTTTGCTTCTTGTTATTGTGCAAGACATGCATGCACGGGCTCAGCGTGATCTTGGTGGCAAATAATATAGATCTTTTTTTCTTTATTTTCAGATGGTGGTAGCAGTTGAGCTATCTGGAGCCTGTAGAAGGGAAGAATTGTGCTACTTAAAAATGGAGGATATGACCAGACTTCAACGGCGCAATGCGTGTACAGTTTCTGAAGAAATATTTCGCTTTGTGCCCTCCCAGTCTAAAGACTTACTAAGTGTTTTTTAAACTACCAAAAAGGAAAATACATCAATCAAAATGTAGGCATTAATAAAATCGGCAGCATGGTCAAGGAAATAGTTAATTTTTTAAGGCTGGAGTCCTATATACAGGTCATTGTTTCAGGCGATCTTCTGCCACGATTCTGGTAAATTCTGGATCGGATTTACTAGCTGGAGAGTGGAGGTCCAGCGCTGTGGCCGAGGGCTACGTTGATAACTCAATTAAAAATAAAATGGAAATTTCAAAAAAGATTGGAACTTCAGTGATGTATGTGTACTTCGCTGGAAGCCGAAGAACAACCTACTCTTATGGACCTAGATATGGGTGTACAACATAAGGAAGGAAGTACTGAAAATTGTTTCACCAAAGTTAGTTCTGTACAAAATACGGTAAAAATACATCTATACCTACTCTTAGTAGATTTTATTTTTGATGTAAAGATAGTTTGTGTTTTTAATAAATAAAAATTACGTACTTGGTTGCTTGTTGATTCATTTTGCAGTTGTAGAAAAAGCAGTGTAAAAGACTCGTTTGAAAACGTTTTTTCACAACTTGCTCGACTGGTGGACCTCGCCTACGGCTCGGTTCAACAAACTATCTCACCCGTGTGAAAAAAGTCGTTTTCAAAACTTGTTGTTTAAATAATTATTATTTCTCTTCAATATTATAGCAGAAATTAAAAAATAGATAATATTATTAAGGGGTGGGAAAGATTTAAAAGTGCGCTCCATATTTTTTACATACTAAAAAATATATCGTATTGTATAAATAAGAATACATTATTATTTGGATTTGGCGGCTGCCTGACCTGCCTGTGCGTAGGGCTGGTCCTACATATCTGGGCCAGTTTTATTCTTGCCTGAATTAATTTATGACTAAATTAATACAAAAAGTAAAATAAAAAAATATATAACCCATTCGGTATCCACCAGCCTACAAGCTTTTTCTCCTTTGATTTTGATGAGTCAGCGTTTCCTGCTAAAGAACGCTTAATCATTGCAAGAATATTCATCTGGGATTATCTTTGTACCTGCATCTGTCTCATTCTTGCTTGCATAGGTAGGTATAATAAAGCAGAAGGTTCTAATCGATGAGTAATCTATTTACTGTTGTTTTGTTCATACCAATTTCAGTAATTTGTTCCCAATGCAACAACTAGTCAATGTAAATACCAGGCATATTATAATGGGTAAATTACTCCTTTTACGATATTGTGACAATTTCTATCCTATTCCCATTCAGGGCATAGAACTTGTTAACCAGGAGTTCAGGTCAATTCATTTCTCTGACGGGTGCTTGAACTTACTGAGTGAACATTTTTCGACAGTATGACACGTAATTATTTCAAAATAATTTGAATGTTAATAAAAATGTATAGAGTGAGAGGTTTATATCTTTAAAAGAAAAACAATTATAATAAAACGCTTTATTTAAATACTTTGTATAAAATTCTGCATCCCAAACATATAGGTACTTGTGTGAGTCCTGTCAAAAAAGGTCACCTGCAGCTTTTTTAATCTATAAAATATTTTTTGTCATACGCTCCCAAAAATAGCTATTTTACGGACTCATTTGAGTCCGTAAAATGCTTCTTTTTAGGCCTAGTCCCTAAAAGTCGTCATGGCAACCTTTACGGACTATTCCAAAATTCCTGAATATGTCTAAATGTCAAATTTCGAATGACATGACAAAATTGTCAAATAGTTGCTACGATATCAAATTCTAAGCTAACTTTGTCGTCGTGGTCGTACATTATGATTTAAAAAATTATGGTAAATTTGCAAATTTAGGCGAGGCGTTCTGAAGAATTGCAAAAAGCGTATAAATAAAAATTAAATTTTGGAAGCGTATGACAAAAAATAGTGTTTGTCACACGTACCTAAACGAAGTTTTTCAGGACTCATCTGCTATTCCGGACTCGGCTAAAGCCTCGCCCGGAAACAGCAATGATCCGTCCTGAAAAACTCTATTTTAGGTACTTGTAACAAAAATAACTATTTAAACATTTGAGTTCGTATCGTATCCGATTTAATTATGTACAATTTCATAAAGAATTCACTATTTTTATGGGTAGTTTTTCCAGACCACTCTACTAAATATTTTATAAACATTTTGAGAGATATTATTTGAGAGATGGACTTTTGCATTTTCTTAAATTACGTGATATTTGATAAAGAATTTAATAATTATATTGTTCACTTCGATTTTTTTGCAAAGCAAGCATTATATATAGGGTGACGGAACCAAGATGGTGTAGAGGAATAAGCCAAAAAGGCAAGAAATATTTTTTGTTTTTGCATTGATAAATGATTAAAAAATATTTTGGTACAGGTCTCGCAAAATAGGAAGAGCCTTGACCTTCGAGTGACCGGTAAACAGGCGGGCGGGGTTATCTAGCTCATCATTTACCTGATTGCCTTTGACACGCACACTTCTGTACAATCTGTTAAAAAAGTAGGACGTTTCTTGCGAATGAATTTATTAATTTAAATTACTTGTAATAATGCATTTTAAAAGCAAAATTGAACGGCGAGAATTAAACAGTCAGAGCCACGAAATGATTGATACTCTTATACAGTTTATGAAACAAGAAGCAGATGCAGGAACACCAGTAATTGATTTCAGTAAAGCGCACCAGCGTGTTTCAGCCGATATCAAGATTAGTCTAAGGACAAATAAATGAATTAAGTAGGACGCCAAAAATGTCGAATCTGGTACAGTTAGCCCTCTTTCAGACGATACGGATTTTAGCCGGTCCGGTTTATTGGTTTTAACGTGTAGTCCAATAGTACATTAAACTAATTTGCACAAGATTTTAATGCACCACTCACGTTAAAACCAATAAAACCGGACCGGCTAAAATCCGTATAGTCTGAAAGAGGCCTTACATCTTTTTCCAACCCCAACAAAAAACCCAAACCAAAATAGCTTTGGACGATGCTTATCAAGGTGTGTTAAGCAGAATAATCCACAATTTCCATAAAACAGACTCTAGCGAGAATTCACAGAAAGTTTCAAAGAAATGCCAATTACCAGAGATTAAATGAAGAGTAAAGGCATGTAGGAAACATAGTAATGAAACAATCTTTGTATATCATGCAAGAGCGTAACAGAGCGCTTCGTACCGGTAACACATCAGTGTTACCTGAAAGTAAGTAAAAGAGCCCCCTGTCAGTGGAGAGTCAAAGAATGTTGTCGAGTTGAGGCAATGGTCATTTTTGGTAAAAAATGATGAGATTAACACTATTACGTTCAATTATAAAATTGTTGGAATTTTTTTGATTTTTTTTTATTATAAAAAGGGGTTAACTAAAGTTATTAATTAAGAATGATGTATTTTTAATTCATTTTTGTGCGTAAAAAGAAGGAAAATGGTGGACCTCTTTTCCTTACTTGTCAGTGGGAAAAGGGCATATCCATGGAAACAAACAAACAACACAAATCGACAATGGTCAGAATGAAATTTCACACATCGTAAGTCACATTTTTGAGACAATGGTTGACATAATTTAGATTAAAATCATTAACTGAATAAATTTGTTCAGTTAATGATAATAATGGGACCTCCTTGATACCCAATGATTTCAATAACTTTTTTGTAGTATAGCACCTAATGTTGTTAAGGATGTTGTTCCTAAAAACGATCCTCTTCTAGACTATTTAAAAAATGCTTTTGTTCCGGTCTCCTTTTATTTTGTTCCTACTAATATGGAGGAGCTCCATGAAACATTCAACGAAATAAAAAATAGGAGGTCTGCTGGATGGGACGGTATCTCGGTTGGGATTTTTCAGCATTTGCCTAAATTGTGCTTTAAATGCTGTGGTTGAGGCCATAAATTACTCGTTTGCTACGGATATCTTTCCAAATTCACTAAAGACTTCAATAATTGTAATTCCAGTTCACACACATGGTGACATTGAGAAACCTTTAAACTTCAACCGTATCTCGTTGATACCTAAATACCTACGCTAGCAAAAATAGTGGAAAAATTAGTGGAAAAGCAAGTAATTTCTTTTATAAAAAAATATAAAATTCTCAACACTTGCCGGTATGGCTTCCAAAGAGGGCGGGGTACAAGTGATGCTGTATTTTCATTTATCAATGATCTGTATTTGCACCTCAATGAAGGACAGTTGGCTGCTGCGGTTTCTCTGTGATATATCAAAAGCTTTTGATTGCGTTGATCACGGAATACTGCTGCGGAGACTTCAGATTTATGGGTTTAGGGGTAGCTGAGCGGACTGGTTTGGGTCCTACATGGGTGGCAGAGAGCAGAATGTTAAATTGCGGAGTCTGGTGTCGAATGAAGCTGCCGTGGCTACTGGAGTTCCGCCGCCCCATCTTATATTTATTATACATTAACAATATAGTGTATTTAAACATTAGGGGACGTTTTACCTTATTCGCAGATGACACAACCGTTCGGTGGCACAATTCTAGGGCTTATTTTGTCTTATTTTATCTATATACTTTTGTACATTCTGTCTATTTTGAGGTGGGGCGTATTATATTTGTTTAGTAATTAGTGGTAATTTGGTTATACCTAAACACTAGCCTTTCCACAGTTGTTTGTTCATTTGAGTGAGTCTATTGTGATTAGTAGCATTTAATTTTACTTAGTGTTAATGCAATGTTTTTTGTTCATGCGTCCTGTATATCTATATAATTTGAATGATTTTTTAAATCTTTTTTAAGTTTGGGAATAATTACTAAGACTTAAGATAATAGTGCTTTGTCAATGATGTTAATTTCCTTATGACAATAAAGCTTATTTTGAATTGGGAAAAAAATTTAATATCTCGGTCTACGGAAATGTCTCCTGGTTAATATTTTCACCCCTGAATTTATATTCAGGTGTGAATTGCCTGCCTTTCTAGTGCTTTTGTGGAGCTACAAATTTGTGTCAAAATCCGACCCTTGGGGGTTTTGTTTGATTCAAATGTGAAGGATTCCTCCGATTTTTTTTGCTTACACCACTCTATAGGAGACCTCCTTTCTACCGAAAAAAAGGAAACAAAACAGGACCCATGTCTTATAGTTATATTTTCACCCGTGAATTAGTTTTAATGTGTGTATTATTTCCAGTGCCTTTGTAAACTGGTGCTGCAAATTTGTGCCAAATCTCAATTTTTGGAGGCTTTTTTTTTCAGCTCAAACGTGGGGCATCCATTTTTTTTGCTTTACTCTATATATGCCCGTTAAATTTGTGCGTTTTGAAAAATACGCATATTTGTTTGCTGTGAAGTACCAAACGCAAAATGCAATATGATTCGGAATATTTCGATTTGGCGTCGGTACTACCATCATGTCCATAAAGCGATCGCGGTACCGCCTTTTCTCGTTTCTGTTTTATTCAGATTCAGCTGTTGCTCGACTTGCTCGATTCGTTTCATTCCGTGGCCGTCCGTGATCGATACGAGACAACCACTTTCGCCAGCTTGTCTCCGTTAGTTTACTGTTTACTAGTTTCCGGCCCGTGTTGCACCTTCGAATAACCTTGCATGGCTTCCAAACTGAAGAATTATTATTTCATAAAATAAAATTAGGTTTATTTTAGTTAATATCGAGATTTACGGGAGGAATTTAGTGCAATGACACCCGGGCGATTTGTTCTTTTGTTTGCCTATTCCTTCATTGGTTTTCAAGGCCAAACAAATGCCTTGGTAACAGTTTCGGGGATTCTGGATATCCTCCACGTGGCCAAGGATGTGACTGTTGCCTTGGTCAAGGCTTGGGACTTAGTAGACCAAAACATCGACTTTTCGGAGGTGCCCATTCCAATTTTGCATAAAACTGAGAATAAGCTGTTTGGAAAGATAGAAAGGATCAATTCCAAACTGGAAGAGATGGCCGCTAGAGTTGATAACATAGGTAAGGAAGAAAATATCACCTTGTAAAAGCAAACTTTTTTTAATTTTAATTTTAGCTAAACATACAAGATATAGGTATACCAAAGTAAAGCAAGATATTTATGCATATTAAAGAGTAGTGCAACAAAACCTGCATTAGTCTCAATCCTTAATCTACAATTTGAATTATAATATGCATACCTATAATACTTTCGAAGGCTATAAGCTATACTATAAACGTGATAACACCAAAGGTAAAGATAAGGACAAAGTGTATTTTCAATAATGAATTGTCTGTTTTATAGTGGTATTTAAGCATTCTCTGATGCAAAATCCTCAGCTGTGTCAATAATTCAATCTCCTACAACATAAGCAGTTATTTTTATTAACCATGCTGACACTTTAGTCGTACCTAATTGTAAACAAAAAAATTGTTAATACCTATGTTCTATAAAGTAATAACAAAGTATATGTAAACTAGTAAGTTCACTCAGCGGTAAATCCTTTGATGTAATTGTGCCACATTCTTTTATATCAAGTGACAACTGGAGATGACCGATGCGCTGCGTAAGTGTCCGATTGATTCGCGTGGCTTTCTCTAGTCAGAGATGTATTCAGGAGATTGTATGGACTCGTACCGAAAGACCTACTGAATGCCGGCCGGTGAAAAATCAAGTGAAACTGAGCAAAGTTGTAAAAATATTTTCATAGAAGGAAATTGAAAAAAAATTTGCTATACGGGGTGTCATTTTTAGGTGATACCACTGTTGCTATCTCAGAATCTAACAAGAATTTAACAACACTGCAAATCGATCTTGAAATGCATCAATAATGGCAACTTTCTAATTTAATCAACTTTGTAGCTTTGACCGTTTCAAAGATAGCAATAATAGTGGATTACCTAAAATATATTTAAAAATATATATAATAATATAATAGTTCGGAATCTCATTTTTACTACACTTCTTTGGTTTCATGAAAGTGATCGTTGTGACATGGTTTATGTTTTCGTCTCGCGTTACGGCTTTTTTGTATCGTTGATTGGACGACTAACCAAAACTAACCAAATCTATCAAAATTGGTTGTACCGTATCGGCACCGGCACCGGTTCAAATGACTACAATAAGCTGAGACTAAGTGAAACTAACCAAAACTTGATTCGACGATTAACCAAAGCTAACAAAATCTATTAAAATTGATTATAACGTATCGTAACGGGTTCAAATTACTAAAATAAGTTGATACTAAC
>MU183248.1:125174-167268 GCA_016904865.1 Pissodes strobi | reverse complement strand
ACTAAAATAAGTTGATACTAACTGAAACTAACCGAAAGTTGATTGGAAGACTAACCCAAACTAACCAAACCTATTCAAATTGATTATAACGTATCGGAACAGATTCAAATAATTAAAATAAAATGAGACTAAATGAAACTAACCCAAAGTTGTTGACGAAAAACCCAAACTAACCAAATCTACTAAAATTGATTTTAATGTATTCTGAAAAGCTTGAAATGACTGAAATAAATTGAGAATAAGTGTAGCTAACCGAGAGTTGATTGTACTACTAACCCAAACTAACCAAATCTATCAAAATTGATTATAACGGATGACTAAAAGAATTTAAGACTAAGTGAAACTAACCGAAAGTTTATTGGAAAACTAACTTAAACTAACCAAATCTATTAAAATTGATTATAATGTATCGGAACCGCTTTAAATGACTAAAATAAGTTAAGAATAAGTGAACTAACGGAAAGTTGGTTCGACCACTAGCCCAAACTAACCAAATCTACTAAAACTGATTATAACGTATTGGAAACGGTTCAAATGACTAAGGTATAAGTTAAAACTAAGTGAAACTAACGGAAACTTGATTCGACAATTAACCAAAACTAACAAAATCTAATAAAATTGATTATAACGTATCGTAACGGGTTCAAATGACTAAAATAAGTTGATACTAATTGAAACTAACCCAAAATAGATTGGAGGACTAATCCAAGCTAACCAAATCTATTAAAATTATTTATAACGTATCGGAACCGCATTAAATATCTAAAATAAGTTGGGAATAAGTGAAACTAAACGAAAGTTGAATCGACAAGTAACCCAAACTAACCAACTCTATTAAAGTTGATTATAACGCATCGAAATAGGTTCAACTGATTGAAATAGTTAAGACTAAGTGAAACAAACCAAAAGTTAAATCGAGGACTAACCTAAACTAACCAAATCTATTAAAATTGATTATAATGTATCGGAAACGCGTTAAATGACTCAAATAATTTGAGAATAAGTGAAACTAACCGAAAGTTGGATCGACGACTAACCCAAACTAACCAAATCTATTAATATTGATTATAACATATTAGAACCGCTTTAAATGATTGAAATAAGTTCAGAAAAAGTGAAACTATCTGAAAGTTGAATCGACGACTAGACTAAAGTAACCAAATCTACTAAAATTGATTATAAAGTATCTGAACCGGTTCTAATGACTAAAATAAGTTGAAACTAAGTGAAACTAACCAAAAGTTGATTGAACGACTAACCGGATTAGGTTGGTTAGTTCGGGTTAATCGTCGATTCAACTTTCGGTTAGTTTCACTTAGTCTCAACATATTTCAAATATTTGAACCGGTTCTAAGACGTTATAATCAATTTTAATAGATGCTATTAGTTGGGTTAGTCACCAAATCAACTTTGGGTTAGTTTCTCTTAGCCTTAACTTATTTTAGATATTTGAACCGGTTCCGATACGTTATAATGATTTTATTACATTTGGTTAGTTTGGGTTAGTCGTCGATTGAACTTTCGGCTAGTTTCACATAGTCTCAACTTATTTTAATCATTTGAACCGGTTCCGTTACGTTATATTCACTTTTAATAGATTTGGTTAGTTTGGGTTAGTAGTCCAATCAACTTTCGGTTAACTTCACTTATTCTCAACTTATTTTAGCCATTTGAAGCAGTTCCGATACGTTATAATCAATTTTAATAGATTTGGTTAGTTTGGGTTAGTGTTCAATTAACTTTCGGTTAGTTTCACTTATTCTCAACTTATTTTAGCCATTTGAAACGGTTACAATACCGACGTCATTATCGATTCTAATAGATGTGGTTAGTTTGGGTTAGTCGTCGATTCAACTTTCGCTTACTTTCACTTATTCTCAACTTATTTTAGTCATTTAAAGCGGTTCCGATACGTTATAATCAATTTCAATAGATTTGGTTAGTTTGGGTTAATCGTCGATTCAACTTTTGATTAGTTTCACTTTGTCTCAACTTATTTTAATCATTTGAATCGGTTCTGATACGTTATAATCAATTTCAATGGATTTGGTTAATTTGGGTTAGTCATCCAAACAACTTTCGTCTAGTTTCATTTAGTCTCAACTTATTTTAGTTATTTGAACCGGTTCCGATACCTTATAATCAATTTTAATAAATTTAGTTAGTTTGGGTTAGTCGTCGAATTAACTTTGGATTAGTTTGGGTTAGTCGTCCAAACAACTTTCGGCTAGTTTCACTTAGTCTCAACTTATTTTAGTTATTTGAACCGGTTCCGAGACGTTATAATCAATTTTAATAGATTTGGTTAGATTGGGTTAGTCGTCCAATCAACGTTCGGTTAGTTTCACTTAGTTTCAACTTATTTTAGTCATCTGAATCGATTTCGATACATTATAATCAATTTTAATAGATTTGGATAGTTTGGGTTAGTCGTCGATTCAACTGTCGGTTGGTGTCAGTTATTCTCAACTTATGCTAGTCATATAAAGCGGTTCCGATACGTTATAATGATTTTATTACATTTGGTTAGTTTGGGTTAGTCGTCGATTGAACTCTCGGCTAGTTTCGCATAGTCTCAACTTATTTTAATCATTTGAACCGGTTCCGTTACGTTATATTCAATTTTAATAGATTTGGTTAGTTTGGGTTAGTAGTCCAATCAACTTTCGGTTAGCTTCACTTATTCTCAACTTATTTTATCCATTTGAAGCAGTTCCGATACGTTATAATCAATTTTAATAGATTTGGTTAGTTTGGGTTAGTGTTCAATTAACTTTCGGTTAGTTTCACTTATTCTCAACTTATTTTAGCTATTGAGTTTGTCGTCGTATCAACTTTGGGTTAGTTTCACAGTGCCAAAAGATATTTAATATTTACAAAGCATTCCGTTATCGTTATATAATATGTACTTATAAAAAAAATCTGACACCTAGACGATTTTTCCGGTCTCGACCTTCACCTAATTTTATTAACATATCTATTCACTAATCCGACTATAGATTTCTCCTATTTGCCTTTGTATTTTTCATTGCTTCGTATATATTTCCACCGAAGTCCGAATAAAATATTAAAATAGAAATAAAATTAAGGATTTCCACAAATCCGACTCTGTTCTGAACACTCTGCCTACACACGAACGACTGATTAAACTAAAACGCTCTACATGCTGCCAACAATCTGCGGATTTTCGGCGGCTGGCACAAAATATTTGGGGGAGTGGAGCTACTAGTTTACATATACTTTGGTAATAATTTCTCTTGAAAATATATTTAATTGTATCCCTGACAACTAGGGTAAAAATGGATTACTTATCATGTATAGTATTGAAATAAACCTCCAAAAGACATACTGTCTGCAAATGAAAATAAAAATGTTCCTAAATACAATAATTATCTACTAAGTAGTAAATAAATCATTAATAAATAAACACTTTAATTCCTTACTCTTTATTCTCATTTTCGATATATATATGCCTAGTAAATATAATATACTTAAATTACTTTTTAATAACAGCAGTTATGGCAGGGGAAATCTCAAGTTGTGCAGTTAATTAGCTATAGCTGTTATCAATGTTATATAAGTTTTATAATAACCTGTAAGCGTTTTGCCAACAGTTTGCAATAGTTCGTTTACCAATTCTGCTTATGAAGAACTCGAGAGAGGTCAATATTATAAGAAAAATTATTCTATTAAAATATAGAACAAAACGTAAAAAGGGATTATTTGTCTGGCCACGTCTTTGCTTAAAGTGGCATTATTAAATACTTTATGTTTTTGTGTACGCCTTAAATAAATTATTAATTAAAATAATTAAATATAAGCAGTGCGATATTTTAAAAACAATCAAAAATTTAATATCTACTCATTGATACAAATATAATTTACAAACTCACATTATGAATTCACGGTAAAATTGACGAAAAATAGGGCATGTTTCATGTGAATTTGTTGTTTTATACTTGTCAATTTTCTTCGCGAATTGACTTCATGATTTAATTTAGCCTTAAAAATGGAATCTCTAGAGGACTGCAGTTCCTAACATTCGTAACGAAACAAACGGAAAATAACGTATTTCAGCATTTTTTTTTAGTGCCGTTTTAAGTTGTTTCTGGCTGTAGGCCAGAATCTGTTCTGAGTCTGAGTTAGCGATTTTAAAAAGGGTTGAAAAAAACTAAAAAGATATTTTATAATTATTTTATATATAGAAAAACGAATGCAAAAAAAATGTTAATAACCAATGTTTCATTCCTTTAAAGTTAAATGTCTATTAATCCTCTTTGAAACCCAAAACGACCTTTCAGCGCTGGCATTAGCAGCAGGGATCGTAAGACGACACGTCCACAAGGGGAAAGTGGTTTCAATATTTTTTGATTTTTTATTAATTTATGCATTCTTCTGGAAAATCATTCTCAAGATCATCAGGAACGGTGTGGGGGGACTGGTGGGAGAGTAACTACGTAATACCGGATACCGGCAAAGACACGGCAGGAGGAAAAAGCAGCTAGATAGAACATTGCCAGAACACATTAAAATCAATATATTATCAGTCAAAGGGCCGTCTTCATTGTAAAGCCATGAATTCGATCAGAAATTACGTTTGAATGTGGTTACGTAAAAAATCATGTTGCATTTATTTTGAATTCAGGGACTTACTTTCTTTAATAAATGCACCTATGTTGGTCTTTATGTAAACTTGAAAGGTTTTTGAAATTCTTTATAAGCTCTGCCTTACAAAGCTCCTCATAAACTAAATTTTGGATCTAAAGTCATGCAGACTAAGAAAGGACTGCAGGTGTTTGTATATTTATTATTATTGATCTAAGGTTTTGATACAAAAAAAACGTAAAGATATTAAAAAGAATATGAAGAAACCCCGTTTTTTAGATGTATCCTGTACATTAATGCCCGGCATCGATAATAACTTATAAATCAGTTCGGGTTTCTGGCTAACCCGGGAGTAACAAATAACCATAGCTAAAGGAACCGTTATTACAATACTTACTACTAGATCATTTTAATCTTTGCCTTAACCATATCCGCTAAGATATACAGGATGATACATCTTTAAAGTATAAGATTTTTAAACATTTCAATTTCATTTGATATTTTGAACAGCCCGATTTTTTTTTCGTTCCAAATTCGTCTCCCTGAAAAATCGGGACAATCTGGCCTCAATCGGAACGTCTAACAGCTCCAGTAGGGTTGTATTTTTAAAAAGCGGGATATAAAACATTCGGGGACAAAGACAATAGCGGGCCATACACACAGAGGTTGATCTGCCGATTTGGAATGGCGCAGATCAAACTTGCATATTTATCTTTTAGTTAGTGGGGATTGCTCGCGCCAGATTTAACCGGAGCAGCAGGGTTGCCAATTTGCCAGGAATCTCTGGTTTTGCCAGGAATTTTATGGAATTATATGTCTTGCCAGTAATCATGCCAGGAATGATTTAATGCCAGGAATTTGTCAGGAACGACAAATATTCTAAATATATATTATTTTTTAAATTATTTATTATAAATTGGTAATCGATATATAACT
This sequence comes from Pissodes strobi, assembly GCA_016904865.1. Lineage (NCBI taxonomy): Eukaryota > Metazoa > Arthropoda > Insecta > Coleoptera > Curculionidae > Pissodes > Pissodes strobi. The sequence continues at coordinate 161,727 of MU183248.1, read as the reverse complement.
AAAACAACGTGCAATCTTCCCTACCGAAATATATTGATTTGTCTCCTACATTACTACCTTCTTTATGGTTCTTTTGGATTACTTTAAATGCAACTACCGCTCCAACTGCGAACTGAGAAAGTGAGATCAGTTAATCAGTTATAGCAACGCCACCTAGACTTTAGGTGGCGTTGGTTATAGGTGTTTGTGGCCATCCTTTATTTGCTGAAGCGAAATGAAGCAAACAAGAAAGATGGTCAGATGGCTTATTAAACCGAAATGTTGGAATATATGGCAATACTGTTCTTTGTCCTTGTCTTGTTTAGTTATTAAAATTTGTGTTCGCTTCACAGAATATAAAATTTATGTTTTAATAATATTTTGTGAACCAGATATCGATAAAAAATTATTATCGGAGACCAAATAATATCTTTTATTTATGGATAAATAAAATTGGCGCCATCAATATCAAAGGGACCGACTAATGCTAACGCAGAGCCTAATCAGCTATTATTCAGGGGTTATTTTTTAATATCAGTGAAAATGTTTTAAATATTTGATGTTTGCCAGGAATTGCCAGGAATAGAAAAAAATTTTGCCAGGAATTTTGTGTTAACCTCTTGGCAACCCTGCGGAGCAGACTTGTTTGTCAGTTTACGCCGTACCAGTGTTATCCGTCGTCGATCATTAACAGACAGTTTTCGTGCATATAGGTTTTAGAAGTTTTAAGTGTGATAACGCGGTCAACATGTCTTCTGAAGGTGTCGTTTTGTCAAATAATTTTCTGCTTTTCTCATTGGAGTATCTTGTTCTGTAAGAGTCTCTCTTACTAAATTTAACAAAAGCTCATTCGTATTTATATCCATTCTTAAATAAGTTTTAAAATCATCTGGATCATTCTCCCTTAACTCTTTTACTTATGGCTCATTTTTTTTTTCTTAAGCAAATAACTTTTAACCCACTTGGAACGTCTTTTTCTTAGATTATTTTTTATTATTTGCATATTAATAATAATAATAATAATAATAATGATAAATAAAGCTTTATTGTCAAAAAAGTACAAAATTCTTTTCAGAGACAATGTAAAATCAAGTAAAATAATTAAGTAAAAGTAGAACAAATAAAAATTAAAACAACAAAACATTAAATAGTCATTACATGAAAAATAATAAAAATGGAGGAACAAAACTAGCACTAAAACGCATTACACAATGTACCCAAACTGCAAACAACAATATATTGTACTAGATTAGACTGTCATGAAAAAAATCATCTACCAAATAAAAGGCTTTTGCAGCTAGTAGGTTTTTGGCATTTCTTCTAAACAGTTCTAGACAGCCAATCTGACGCAGTTGTAGTGGTAAATGATTAAATAATTTTTTGCCAGTATAAATAAGATCTTTTAATTTTGTCGGAAGTTGGTATGAGTAAACGTGTCACGTGAGAACTGCGAATTGGGTAGTATGACTGCGAATGAATTTCGGTGTCGTATTTTTTGTGAACCAGACATATTGTTTCCAAAATAAATAAGGATGGTAGGATAAGAATTTTTGTAGCTTTAAACACTGGTTTACAGCTTTCAGAGGGTTTCATGCCATACACATACCTTACAGCCCTCTTCTGCAATCCAAAAATAGCAGTGAAGAGGTAATTACTGCATGATCCCCAAAAACATATGCCATACCTTAGATGTGTCCCGACCAGGACAAAATATGTATTTTTACCTGTAGTCTCACGACCCGACACGACTTATACAGCATAGCATCATTTAGATATTGTCTTGGATATATATTTAGTATGATCTTCAAACCTTAGGAGATTATCAATATGCAGACCAAGGAATTTGCTTGAATCTAGTTCATTTACAGGGGTATCAACTATAGAAACTCCTTTCAAGTTACATTTGAATGTTAATATTGTTACGGCTAGCCTAACAACCATCCGAACGTTTTTGTGCTACCCTATACAACTAGCCGCCGTGCCCCTCGCTTCTTTGTCTGTATGACTCATCGCCTGGCCCGACGCGAAGTTTCGGGATCGCTGGAATTATCTCGATGGCCTCGTCGAGATCATATAGAGTGGCCTCGGAATACTTCCCGAATATTCGTGATAGATTGGAGATTATATATAAGCAGACCTAAGGCGAATGTTAGTTAGTCGGATAGTTCAGTTCAGTTCAGTTAATCATTGAGTGTTGAATAGATATTAGTGGTAAAGTTATAAGACTAGTATAGTGAGTTAAATTGTGTACAGTGGTAGTGAATAAAGAGAGTATTAGTTGGAAATAGCAAAGTTGTAATTCTGTTAAGAACCCACGGGAAAAACGTAACATTATATTACTTTTAGAAATGTTAAGAACTAGTTAGCATTACACCATTCTTTAATCTTAATTAGATCATCTTTAATATTTAATGTCAATCATTCACTATGGCTGTCATGCCAAAGAATTGTGGTGTCGTCAGCGAACATGTTGAATCTTCCCTGAATATTAATGGATAGATTATTAACATAAATCAAAAATAAAAGCGGATCCAATACAGATCCCTGAGGGACACATGAGTTCATACAACGTGGAAGTGATTCACTGTTGTTAAGGAGAACTGTTTGAGAGCGTTCTTTAAGGTAAGAGCCGAGCCATTTCAAAGATTTGCCGCGGAAACCATATAGCTGAAGCTTAGCATGAAGAATTCTATGATAACACAATCAAAGTCCTTCGCAATATCGCAGAAAACAGCCGCTGCAACATCCCCCCCATTAATCCTTAGATACAGAGTCTCAAGAAAGCCAAATATCGCATCACCAGTATCATTCCACTATACAGAGCCAGTTTTTTTAGCACGAAACATTTTCGAGACTACACTGTTAACAACGCTTAAAAAAACCATGTGTGTAAAACTTTCGCGAAATCAAAATTCCACAGTTTCGGTTTAAGCCGCAGATAAATCTTCGGTTTTCGCCCACTAACGCGCGGTTTTGTATGCAACAGAGCGACAGGAAAGATCAAAAGCTTTTGTGTTAGTGGACATAGCAATTTTTAAACCGTGACGCAAGAAACTGACAGATTTATCTGCGCCGTTCCAAACCGGCAGATCAACCTCTGTGTGTATGGCCCGCTAATAGTGGACGCAGGTTTCTCACTGGGGCGTTCACCATTTCGAAAAATAACCAACATAATTATAAAAAATAAAATAGTCGGCAAAAAAAATTCATATAGATATTCCGAGCTCAGATGGCAAAGCTCTAGCTTAAAATGCGAGAGGTATCAGGTTCCGAGATCAGGTTCGATGACCAGCGCCTTGAAAGAAACTTTTTTGTCGAATTTTATTTAGTTTTTAGTATCGCTTTGTTGAAGTTTTCACTTCCCACGTTTTGCGCCCGGCGGAGCGAGCGAAGCGTACTCGGTTGTTCGGATCAGTTCCGAGTTTAGTTTAAAGCGGCGTTATGTTAGAGATTTCTATTACTATTATTAAAGTGAATGAATGGATAAATAAGCGATTATCGAACAGAAATACAATTCAAAAAATTATTCTTTGGTTAAAACTGTTTAAAATGCTAGCCATCGTCAGTAAGGAAATCTGACCAATCGGTGCAAGCTATTTCGTCTCATGCTCCTGGCGTTCTGTGTTTCGAAATATACGATTAGTTTAGCGTCAAAATTGGAATCCCATAATTACGGTGTAAATGCGATACGGAAGTAAAGACTGGTTTTCGTGCATGTTATTGCTTGATACATACATGTTAATGTGGGAATTACCAACATATTTTGTTAAATCAAGCGTCGAAAATTCAGTTTAAATGTGTCCAGTGTTCTCTTCTACTTCTAGTCAAAACGATAATAATAGTGATTAATAAATAATAATACACAAGGCGAGTGAAGAGAATTTAAGAATTTCAACCATCTCTTCATTACATTTTGGATTTGAATTTTCTTTCATTATTCAGCTTGAGTATACTTCGAGGTATATTTATAAACATTTCTTACGACTTTGTTTATGTCTACAACAACTTTATATCACACCATAATATAACATTTTTGTGTCCAAGATATAGTGAAGAGAATTTAAGAATTTCAACCATCTCTTCATTACAGCATTTTGGATTTGAATTTTCTTTCATTATTCAGCATAAGTATACTTCGAGGTATATTTATAAATATTTCTTACGACTTTGTTTATGTCTACAACAACTTTATACTACACCATAATATAACATTTTTGTGCCCAATATATAGTCTAGATTGTAGATGTTTATATCTATAGTCTAGAGTGTAGATGTCTATATCTAATATTATACGATTTAACAATAATTCTATGTGATGATTGTTGATAATTTCAAGTACCTAATTTGCAATTAATGTATTCCTAACATGTTCAAGAGTTTTTAGACATAAATAGCATAACATAAAATCGTGCATATCTCGCGATGATTTTCAATATAAGTAACCAAACCAGGTCATGAAATTGTTCTTTCTTCAAACAGGCGTCATGATTCATAAATAAATATCTACACAGTAATTTGTTAAAATTCGCAACCTATTTTGAATAATAAATAGATATCTATTTCGCAACTTGATCATAACGTGAACACAATCATAGGATACGTGTGAATATGGAGGTAATGATTAACGATTATTTAGTAAATTTTATTCCCGGAAAAAACTACTTTTAACGTCAAGAAAAACCTTTCAGACAAAATTATAAAAATATAACTTCACAAAACTAAAGAGATTTGGAAAAAAAAGAATACATATTAGTAAAATGAGATTGAGATAGTTACTATAGATTAATTGGATAGTTTACAACTTTAACACCTATGTTCTCACTAACTATACCATACCTCTTGTGAAAAAACTATAAAGGTTTTTAACCTGTAAATGAGGCTCAAATATTTCTTTTTCTGTTCCAATGTATTTTTATACGTTTTCTTTATTTAGGTGATATTTCAAGTTTAGAATAAGAATAAAAATAGCTCCATATACTGCACCTTTTTTGAACACATTTTATATGCTGATTTTTCTGTGAGAAAAAGTTCGTTTAAAAATTAGAGCCAGCAATAAAACAGTAATTAAAAATTCGAGAAAGGTTCAATTTTACAACCTTAGTTCGGCTATTACATAGGCCTAGTACCGGCTTCTCGGTTCGTACAAATATTATTGCTCACAAGCCTGCCTATAATAACCTTTACGTTAAGGTAAACACACGCTACTGACATATCGATATCCTTCAGAAATACTAAGATCCATTTTATATAAACTGATTTGCACCCTTAATATAAACCATATATTTTTAGTTACTATCTGCAATGTTGAAACCTGGGTTGAAAAGAACTATCGGGGTCCCACGTCGAAGTTTCATCCCGTTATCTCCGTTATTTTTTAAGATATCCTGATAAACTTTTGTTCATTTGAAAGCTTAGCTTAAATACTTTCTTTTCTAGCGGTGTTGCCGCCATTTACTCTAATCTTAACACAAAATTTTATTTTTTCAAAGTTTCAAAAATTGCATTTTTAGGATACTTTTCATTGAGGATATTTTTCATTAGGACTTTTTTCTACCAAAATGGCAACAAAGTTATTTCACAAAAAGCGTTTACGCTTACCGTAGTTCGTAGGAAACGTAAACGGATACTAGTAACGGACTATTCGCTACCATGGCGTTACATGGTAAACCGAAAGCCGTCAAAATTTTAAAATTTAATCATCAAGATTGTGCTCAAAATGTAATCAGTAAAACATACTTAAAGTTGAACTAAAAAAATACGTATAAGTAGAACAATAATTAGTCAAAAAAAATCAATTTTTCTCTCCTTTCCAGGCACAAAATTAGACGTTTTAAAAATTCTGGATAAGTGAAATTTCTGACACTTGCTCTAGAAACATTTTGGCAAGCATTTTGCACTTTTCTTATACTCTTCTCCGTACGGTACACTACTACATATCTCCAATGACAGAAATCGACTGGCGAGAGATCCGGGCTCCGAGTTGGCCAGAGAAAGGGCCCATATATCCACATCCAATCGTCTCCAAATATGTTTTAATTCCTCATATATCATGCATGCATAATTATGAGGTGGAGCGCCATCTTGTTGGAACCAACATCAGCGGACGTAAACCACGTTGTTCTTTTCCTGCAGTTTAGTTAAAATGAATTCACAAAAATTAACAGGTCCTTATGCATCTCCATTGTACAAACAGTGACAAAGGTGATACCTAAATTGTTTCATTCCATGGTCCTACTAATTGAAGATTTAGATATTGCACTGGCGTCGGGTGCTGCTCTTGTAGAATTGCCTGGATCATCGGCCTGAGGTAGTTTTTTACTCTCCCATGATTGGCGGTCATCAAAAACCACTGCGAATGGGACATCTAGGTCCAACATAACCGTTTATTTGCATTTTCCAGTTTTATTTCTTCAAAGATGAGCATGTGGCCAGTAAAATCTCCAGCTAGAATTTGCCTATTTGGAACAGCCGGTGAGCACTGATAATCGCCTCCCTCTTCACACTGAGATGAAGAGGAGGCATATTCACCAGTACCTCTAAGGCTGTGGTAGGGAACGTTGACATTGCCCCTGTTATTCCCAAGCATATGAAAATTAAACATTTCATCTAACGATGGTCCATACAAACCAAGCAATACATTTATTATTTGTACTTAAATCACACGATGGGAAACAACAGAATCGTAAAAAAATGCTTTCTAAATGGCAACGCCGTCCCCATAATGTCAATATGACTTTGTCGCACGTCGCTCGTTCGCTGGAATCAAATAAAATTTTCTGTCCCTAGACTCTAATCCCAAGACTGCGCTAAATTGTCTTCATTGGTTACTGGTTCTTCTCTTTGTAATGGTTTGCGGAACGAACTATACTGATGCAGAGAATGTGTCTCACTGTTTTCCTATCTAATGGGATTTTATCGGGAAACCTTTCTTCAAATAACCTCACGTTCTTATATTTTTTCCACATTCTCCATATCCGTTTCCGTTAACTTTAAAAATTTTCAATATAAATCAATTAAAAAAAATCCCAGCGTTATAGACGTCAAATAATAAAAGTACCATTCCATTAAAAAGTAGCCTAAAAATTTTCGTAAACTCTTTGAGAAACAATATTTTGTAATCAGATTAGGTTAAATGCGGCAACACCCCTATAGAAGGTAGTTAAGCTACAAATGACGGCATATCTGAAAAAGTAACGGTGATAAAGGGGATGGAACTTCTACGCGGCACACCCTGTAGACATATCTTCATGACTCAAAACACAAACTCTCTGAAGAAATATCTCAGTAGTAAATTTTGTATTTGTTTAAACTTACCGGTTGGCGGTTATACAAATTTATATTAAACTCCAATTAGTCAAGAGTAGCTTAAGTGAAACTCAATCAACCCCTACTCGTATATAAGTAACGAATATACATAGCTGTCAAAATGACAAAGCGTTACTCCCTACATGTGAAATGTGGAATGAGCAACCACCATAGAACGTTCAGTTGAGTTTCACATAAATTGACGCTGAAAAGCAGAATTTCAATACTTCAAAACTTGTATGTAGAGAACGATATTTGAATTAGAATCACTAACTTTAGGTACACAATCAATGACGACTATACTTCACAATCTGCCCGAAAGAGTTCGTCTGGAGCTTCGGCTAAATGACCTGCTGGATTACCTGACGCGGATGGACACCAACTATAGGAGGATGCAAAAGTACGGCACGGAACAAAAAGACTACGAAAGACTGACCTTAGAAGATTTTGCTCAAAGTGTCATATCGCACGATCCTAGCTCTGTGGTTAATTTGGTAGAAAGGATACATGCATTTGTTGTACCCAACGGAAGAGGTATAAGCAATACTGGCTTGTTTGATTTACTGTCGACATCTATGCAGGTAGGTTGGTAAAGTGTAATGCGTATTATGATATTTAATTAACGTGGTGGTAAGTAATAGTATAGTGTCATTTATACCTAAGATGAGGATGTGTGCAAAATTGCCAACTTTACTCTTCAAAGATTGTATTAAATTACACAATAATTCTAGGTATTCGTACTCAAAAATATATATATTTTTAAAGTGCTACTCATAGCCAAACTGACTTTTATATTGGTAGCTGTTGACAAACTGAAGAACCATTCATATGATGACGGTTTACGTTTTGGTAATTGTTCTAATTCTTCAGAGATTTTAATGTGATTTTAAAATTTGAACTTTTAACCTTCAGTTGCGACTTTCTATAAAAAAGAACAATAAATGACAACGCAAATGTATGCTTTGATAACGTTAAAAACTGGATGATATATTAAACTTGGTAATCAATTTTCTGAGTACTAACTGGAACCAAATAAGAAAAAAATTACAATTTTCGGCAAAACACTTTACATCTTCTACAATTAATTTGAAGACCGATTAAAGCGGCGCCAATTTTAACTTTTTAGCATACCTCTTTGCTTTAAAACATTAGTCGTGTAATTGGTTCATGATTCATAATCTTGTGGTAACAGCAATTCTCATCCCTCGTATACATTTAATATAAAAATATTGTGTAAAATGCGGGCAGAAACAAGTAATAAACCAATCAGGTCCAGTTTCACTGTTTTCCAAAACATTGGCGTCCTCCTCTTCAGCATCCTTTAAATTACAATGGTCAAAACCACTTTCATCATTTTGACATCTCTCTTCATCAAATTCTTACTGGAAACCTATTAAATATTCATCCTCGTAACTATTTATTATAAAAATATTGCGTAAAATGCGGGCAGAAACAATTAATAAACCAATCAGGTCTAGTTTCACTGTTTCCAAAAACATTGGCGTCCTTCTCTTCAAGCATTACTCGGTAATCGGTAGGTAATAGAAATACCTCGAGAAATACTAATTTTTATTAAATTTAATTAAGCACAACAAAATAGATACATTTTCGAGTTCCACACACCTAGCTCACATCGAAATTCAAGATACTTAAAATAAAGTATCTGTTACTGCTACTATTTTCTATAATAGTTTGCCACGCTGTAAACTAGTCGTAGCTACTTTCTGCAATTTACTTCAAATGAAGTATCTGTTATTGCTACTATTTTCCATTATAGTTTTCGCTCCAGCTACTTTTGCTTCGGTAGTTCAGAACTTTGAATACTACCACATAAGGATGACTGTTAATTGAGAGGGAAACCCAACAAACAACAAAACGTGAAACTGGTTTAATTGCCCTATATTTTCAAACGAAAAACGAAATAAAAATTCAGAAGCGTATTTAAATAAAAAATGAGGACTGGAGGCCCTAAAGCAGAAATATCGTATTACAAACCAACCCGGGGACACCAACTTGCAACGGAGAATTTGATAATTAGAAAGCGAAATTTATTATCTCTCCAATTGGTCATATTTTAGTGGCAGCGTTTCAATTCAAGAATTTTGAATTGCACATTTAGAGCCACTTGCTCGATTTGGATATCTTCAAAATTACATATCGTTTTTCCATTTCCTCAGATTCACTTGCAAAGAGTTCCGCTTGATATATTTTCCAAGCTACAAAAAAGCAATTTACCCTGGCACAATCGGATATTTACTTCGTACCAGCTAGGTTCAATTTTCATTTTTGATCATTTCTGGTACACGGTTAGAGGGCCAGAAAAGGAAATGACGTGCCGCGCACCGCTTTTGAAATTAGAGCTTTAAAATTCAAACGCTTCAATAATTTTTATTTATTGTTAATATGCATAATATTTAAGACCCACTTCACCTGCAAGTCTGCCTTCGCATAAAATAAAGAAAATACATTTCCTCAGAATCGCCAAATTTTTAAAAAGTTTAAAATAGAGTCTGATTAATGATTTCTTGGAGCACAAGAAAGGTGGGCGGGGGGTGTAAACAAACGCTGCTGTTTTGAGGATGAAACGGCATCAACTAACTAGTATGCCAGTTGAATAAATACATAATCGTAATATATTAAAAACTGAAGAATGTTTGCAATTTACGTTTATATCATTTTTCTACAGAAAGGGAAAGGCGACAGATACAAGAAGGGAGAAAATACAAACTACCTACTATATATTGTCACGTTAGCGAGGAAGGCAAGCTCGAAGGCAAATTATTCTGTCCGAAGGCGTAAAATTCTCACAATTGCGAAATTACATTCAAAATCCGTGTTCAAACCTGGAATTCTGAGTTTGAACGGCAATTCAGGAAAATCCAGCGGGGGTAATGGTTTAGCGAAGAGGACACTTTAACGTAGATACAAATTTAACGCAATACCAATGACGTCTTAGCAATACCAATGAAAGAGTGATTTGAATGGTTGTAGAGTGTAAGTCATATCACAGTCGACGCAACGTATTTTCTTATCGTAGCAAAAACAAATGGTAATCCGCGAAGTATTATTTCAGTTCAGTTTATCCCACGATTATAGTGCTATTGTTTCTGTAATCTTCAACATTCCATTTCCGTAAAATGCATTACAGCATTTTAAGGCATACATGCATATTATTTAAATCTGCTAAAAAAGCATCATTTTATCGGTGTTTTCGAACACTGAGTATTCCAGATGCGTACACATTCCTTGAAGTGTTAAGCACCTGATTACAAATGCCTTGCGCAGATGCAAAATACAGACGCAAATGTTAAAATTGGAATATTTTGGAAAACCAATACTGCATATTATAAACAAAAATATGAGAATGAACACGGTAAAATCTGTTAATTTAATTCTGCTATTTCTAACCGAATTTAAGAGATGAGCTTATAGATTTAAATTCACATATTATTTCGAAATTTATCTCTTCTGCTTTACTTTGAAAAAACTCAAAAAAGGAGTAGAAGCAAGCAGCATTACAACAAAAGTACAAAGAAAGACCTTTCGTTTTTAACACTTTACAAACAGCGCCTGTAATCTAAAAAAAAATCAACTAGGTATGGTTCTTCTGAAATAATTTCGCTGATTAACATTAATCAAACTAATAAAACCCAACTTGTCACTTTCACTCATTAAAGATTAAAGGCAGTACTTAACGAAATAGTTTTATGTTGAGTTTGCAGTTTCAGAACGAGAATTATTAATATTTATCTCGATATACAGGCTTTTAGGTATACTTTGACTCTAAAAAAAAAACATTTTTCTATTCCTATACTTTAAATTATTTATTAGACATTTACTACCTGTACATAAATGGGACAACACCGCAATATTCGGTCAATATCAGATATTGCCACGGCAACGACAGATTGTCAATTTGGACAGTTTTTTCATGGTTACTATTTACTTTGCAAAATTTTTAAACTAAAGTACTTATTTTTCATTGTTATGACCGATCGTCGAAAAATAGTATTGGCGAAATTAAAGAAAATTTGACCGAGCATTTTCGGGTTCGATTATTAATAGTTTTAATGGAACACCCTGTATAGTTTCTGCTATAATAACCTTCTTTTACTAATTTTAAAAATATATAGTTTGCATTTAGTTCAGCAGTTTTTGACAAATAAATAATTCAATAGAAATTATCGGTTGCCTTGAAAAACAAAATGTTTGGTTTGCAAAAATCACGTTTAAACTTAAACATATTATAGTATGTGTCAAAACTAAAGTTTAATAGACAGAAAATCTTATTTTCCAAAGCCATCGAGATCTCAATCTATTGAATTATTATATTTTTTAACTTAACTATCTCAAAAACGGCTGAACTAGATATTAACAAACTTTGGAAATCGGGAAAAGAATGCCTGTTATTATAGCGAAAAAAATGCAGGCTGTTCCATTAAAAAAAAACTATGATTTCTTTATTTTGTGATCTTCATTTCATTATTATGAAAAGCACAAAATAATACGAAAAAAATAAGTGTGCTTGTTAGTAATGTGAATAACGAATATTTCAAGTGGAATATTCAGAATAATTTATAAATTACTGAAATATTCGCCACAAGTCTGCGAACATTCTGAATAATCGCCGAATATTTCATGAAACATTCCGAAGAATCGACAGCGAATATTCGCATTTCTCATTTTCACTAATACTGAGTATTATAATACTCAATTACACACACATTATTATATTTTACATGTGGTGACTGGGGATTGCAAATTTCAAAATATACCGATGTATAGATATTGTATCATTAGATATTGATTCAAAATATCGATACATTCGATATATTGAATGAATCGGAAAGAAAAATTTCAAGAGCAACCTCAGACTCAACCTCAAAAATCTCAATATACACTGGCCCTACATTATTAGTATTGGAGAAAAAAACTCTTCCAATGAAGAAGTTTGAGGGAACCGAAAAAAATAATTTAGTTTCCTCCATTCTTATTTATTATTTTATAAGAATTTAGATTTTATTTTGTTTTGAAATTATCATTTAATTTTTATTAAAACATAAAACAATAAAGCAGAATAGCGTGATGTGGACAGTGTATTTTAACTATGGGCCTAATCGGCCATCAGGACCGTTCCTGGGGTGTCTGGCGCCTACGTGCAGGTTTTTTTGGTGTGCCCCTAGTTAAAAAAAATTGTCCCATTTTTTTAAAAATATTTTTCGCGAAAAACTGGCAATGATTTGAAATGTAAGAAAACTGATTACAAAAATTATTTATTAAATTACCAAAACAAACAAAATCATAAAAAATATTTGGTGAGTATATCAAAAGAAAAATATACCCTAAAGAAAAACGATATAAACAGTACGTATAATCAATATATCATTACGATTATTTACTTGATTATTTATGAAATATAATCAATAATAGTAACTAAAAGCAGTACATTCACAAGAAAATTAAAAGAGAATAAAATTAAAGTAAATAAAATAAACAATAACAAAAGCACAAAACAATATTATACCTAGTACCACAAACAATTATATTGTTTGTGCCAGTACTTATATTGTAGGTAACAAAAATATTTTAATGATAAAAAAATAAACGTTTCAAAAATTTTCAGACATATTGAAATGATAAAATAAGGGAATACATATTTTTTAAATTTGTAATAACAATACTGAATGACCGATTTTGTGCCCCTAAAGTTTTGCGCCTGCGTGCATGCACGTCCTGCAGGCTCGCCAGTTACGGCCCTGTCTGTCATCTCCCTACATATACAAAGGACAAACACAAAATATCTAGAAGAAAATATAGGGATGTTGATGCTGTATGACTATCAATTTATTTTTATGTAGGTGTTGGTGTTATATTTTTAACAATATATGAGTTTTCAATACCCAAATAATGTTCAGAATTCAACAAATAAAATATTTTTGCAATAAATTTTAATGTTTCCGTTAAATTTTGAACAAAAAAAATCACTAGTGCTTGTGGACCACACACTAGAAGTGAAACTTCATTGCTTGCACAGTGTATTAGGCATACGACACATAACTTTATTTCTCTCTCTCTTCCTCCCTCCCGGGGGACTCTCTCTCTCTCTCTCTCTCGCTCTTTGCTTTTTGTACGCAACTTGGTATGTACGCAAATATTAAGATTTTTATGTTTTGTGTAATTAAAATTTGGAAACCGATAGAATCTCACGTTACAATTTAGTTTGAGTTAGTTTAGGTTATTTTGGGTTGGTTTCGATTAGTATGGGTTTGGATTTGCTTAGCTTGAGATAACTGACCTTAACCTGAGTTATTTGTGAGATTTAGAACCTTTTGGATGTATAGGTATAAAATGAGCGTGTATCTTTAGGATTTTTTTCATTATAAAATAGTGTTTTGTAAAATTATCAGTGTATTTCAATTTTAAGTGAAATCTATCTAATTACATCTGCATTTAGTTTTGTGAAAACTACTATTTATGATTAATTTTCATATTTTGTTATAAATTAATGGAGCTCTATCTTTACCTACACAAACTGAATTAATAATAGCAATCTAGCAAACCCTAGTTTATATGCATAAAAATAGCAAATAATACTTAATATGTTGTTATGTGATATCTACATAATTTGTGTAGAGTACAAAAATGGTTGAAATAAGCCGAATTATTGCAATATGAACAAATATTTTGAATGTACAGAGTGATCCCCTATAATGTCGCCCCCCTTTAACTTTTTTATTTTAAGTGTCCCAAAAATATTAAAAGTATGGCTATGTAGGTACTGAAAAATACTTTTTTTCTGCGGGTAAAAAATATTGAAAAAATTATTAGTATACAGGGAAAAACAAAAAGTTAACTTTTTTCAATGGAACACCCTATATATGAATTTATGTTTCGATTCTTCGTAAAGTTCTAAGCATATTCCAGTTAACATGATAGGAATGTGAAATTCATTTTACTCCATCTGGAATGATCTTCTTGCTACCAAGGTGAAAAGTAGCCAAAGTACCGATTTTCAACTGTTTATAACTGTGAAACTACTAACTCGAACATTAAATTCATAAATAGGGTGTTCCATTGAAAAAAAAAATAACTTTTTGTTTTCCACTGTTAGAGGGGGGCGACATTATAGAGGATCACCTTGAATCAACAGGGTTCGATGTTAAAAGTAAAATTTTAGTTACAAATCTCTAATAAAACCGGCACAGGCCGCTGCTTTTCGTATACATCTTCAAATCGTTTTCAATGAGATTTTACGCAATTGAATGTATAATATCCTAACGTATCGTGATCCTAACCGATTCTGGCGGATGTTAGTTTGGGTATATGAGGAATAACCCTGGGTACATCAGTCATTGATCGTTTGTGTGAATTACCAAGATAAGGGTTGACTTGGTTTAAAAGTCGAATTAGTCGTTAATTCTAGTTTTCGTTAAGCCACTCAGTCATCTAGAGAAATTGTAGAGAAACATGAGCTGATGGGTTAGACCATGGGATGAGAAATAACACACCACTGTCCCATGCCATTCCAGTAGAAGAACATGCAATTTGAACTGTTTTTTCAACGGCTATCCGATGCCATTTCCCATTCGCAGTGGTTATTGATGACCGCCAATCATGGGAGAGTAAAAAACTACTTCAGCCCGAAAACACATCGCTGTGGTACACAGATGGTTCAACACTAGTGAAAGGCGCAGGATTGAACATTTCAGGTCCAAACTGTAAGGTTTCCAAACCGCTAGGCAAATATATAACCATCTTCCAAGCCATAAATATATGTGCAGAAGGGTGCCTTATCACAAGGTATTCACAGAAAGCACTCTACATATATTCAGACAGCCAGGCGGCTTTAAAAGCTTTCAAGTGCGTGTCAAAGCAAGTCTGGGAATGTAAGCAAACCCTAAAACAACTAGCAACACGTAACCAGGTAACTTTAATGTGGCATAAAGGGCAACGAAAAAGCAGACTGCCTTGCGAAATAAGGAGGTGGAACACCATATTGTGGTTCAGAGCCCTACTGTGGCGTTATGAAGAGCCACATAACCGAAGAACTAAACAAATGGGGAAAAGACCAACTGTCGTCCTACTAGAGAAACACTGCAGGTCTAAGATAGGTGAAAACGTTTATCACCATCTCTGCGAAAAGAGCAGAACAGCTCTTAGACACGAACAGAGCAGATATTAGAATTATCGCCGGACTGGCTCACTGGACACTGCCCGGTAAAATACCACCTAAAGCCAACAGACAAAGCAGAATACAACCAATGCAGATTTTGCAATAATGCAACTGAAACTGCAGAACATCTACTTTGCCAATGTCCTGTAAAGGTAGCAGTGCCGGGCGGCTGAATCTAGCGAAACGACTCCTTCCCTACAATATACAATCCCATGCCATTCCAGTAAAAGAACATGTTGGTCAAATCAATTTGAACTTTTTTTCCTTAATACTATAAGATTAATCCACGCTCAAAAGTTAGCGTGGCACCTTATGGCAATGCTTTTCTTATGCTGTGCATTGTTGACAATTATTTATAAAAGTATTTTTATCGTTAAACATTATTAACAATTAATTAACATTTTTATAGTAGGTGTATATTATATTTGGTACGGTAACCAGTAGATTTTAATTAGGTACCCTTTATTATGTCTATACTGATTATTATACTTGTAAGTATGGTCAAATATTTCTAACACTATATATTTGGCCATTTTATTTCATGTGCATTTAACAATAAATAACCTTGCGGTCTGCATTTTGATATCTTCATAAATATTCACGTTTATATGATTAGTTCACATAATATCTTTATCGGTATGCAAAACCCATGTTTCTTTGTACTGAATCTTATGAGAACTTCAATGTAAATTATTGAAGGTCCCAGTAAGCAAGATCAGGTCATTTACTTACACTGACATATTCACAAACTAAAAACCTACCATCAACATCAACAAAATATTATTCATTCATAAAAAAAATAATGTTTGTTAAATAGAATAAAAATTATACGGTATTAAAAGCTTCTCGCCGGTTTACTAAAGTTCTTTTTGGCTGCTTAATGAAAACTGGTGCAGGTACCTAGGTTCATTTTTCTAATGATGATTGATCTTCAGCTAAACCATAACCAACAAAGCATGCATCCAAAATCATCACGTAAAAGCTTCCCAAGCATTATTAATAAACATGCGAGGTGACGCTGTGGGTGAAGCACCTATTAAAACAAAGCATTTCAAAGCCCCCTCAACAATAAAAACCTGTCGTTTTGTTCTGTCGCGAACACACGAAACATAATTTATTACACATTATTTCTTTATTTCGTTTTTTTCTCCCTCTCATTCTCGCTCTTTCTCTGCGCCGATCCAATGCGGAGGATAGACAATCTATAGGTAGCAGTTTGTTTAGCTTTCGTTAGTACAAATCGTGTTACCTTAGCCAACGTGACAAACGAAATCTGTCGCTTAGATCGTGTCGGCGGGTGGCAACCTTGTGAACTGACAGATTATTCGCGATTAGCTTTTGTTTTTATCAATCAAGGTTTTGAATCTTCAAAAATTTTGTGATAATAATCCTAAAAAAAAAGGTTAAGAGCGTGTAAGTTTTAACGTTACCTGACGCGTTGCAAAACAAAGAGGACATTTGGTTAAAACAATCTTAAATGAATACCAGAAACACCATATCTATAATATACAAACCAAACTGTCAAATTATGTTTTGATATAATTTATCTACATGATACAATTAGTACACTTGTAAATGAAAACGTTGTTTTTAGGACTTTTCGTTTATCTGATACGCGATTAGCTTTTGTTTTATCAGTCGTAATTAGTAGTTAACACTTTCGCTGCTGACAGTTCCAGCTGTGGTATTACCTGTGTGCTAAACTTTTTTTTTTCTCATTTTGCTTGTATAAACTCTCTATATACATAAATATACTAGTTTAAATAATATATACTGGGTGTTAGGGAATTTTGAACACCTGACACGGATCCGTGTCATGCGCATATAGCAACAATTTTGGTGTCATATGCTGACCGACTTGGATTCGTGTCGGGAGATTTTTTATTTTGAAAACGTATATAACGAATAAAAACTAAGTTAACATAAATTTTAACATTTATTATACAGAACATATCAAAATACGTAAAAACATACTAAATTTGGCATATATACATAACATGTTAAAATGTAAAATAGTCCTTCTGGAATGCTCCGATAATTTAAACGATAAAATATGGGCACCCTTTTAGCTCTTCCTTAGTCAATTTCTTCGAATTTTTGCAAGTAAATATCATTATTTTAGGTTCCTAAGGTCTTGCCATTTTATCCGCCATTTTGTCATAAAATCAGCAGCAGCAAAAATCTGACCCGAAAACGGCACGTAAAACAAGAATTCCCTATGCTTTAGCTATATGCTCTCAACCGTACGTTTACCTCCACCTGCTGCTCGTGGCGTACTTAGAACTTAATTTTTATATTACGCGCGACACGGATCCGGGTCGCGCGCACATAGCAACATGTACGTGGTGACACGGATCCGTGTCATCAGCAGTCAAAGTGTTAAAAGGTTTGGATCAATTTCGTTAACCGACGACGTTAAATTTGTGTTAAGAAACGTAAAGAGTGTAAGTTTTTAACGTTAGCTAATCCATTGTGAAACAAAAACAAAGAGGAGATTGCATGGTTATGAACAATTTTATATAAATGCATACCAGCCATATCAAGCTGTCATTATGGAAATAATTATTTTTGACATGATTTATCTGCATGAAATCATTAGAGCACCTTATAAATGAAAACATTGTTTTTAGAAATTTTGGAAGTCGACATCCCAGTTTCTCGCTTAACGATATTTATAACTAAAAATCATTTTAATGCAGGTTACATAAAAATTATACGTTTCCACGTTTAATAGAAAGTATACAGCTAATTGATGTGCAGATTACTAAGTGTTCCACATTATTTGTTATTACATTGCCATAAAATTTAAAATAGTAAATATAACTATTAATTTTGTATGTTAAGTAAAAAATGAGGCGTATTCGGGCTCGAAGGACCAATAAATAACTTCAATTGTATGCTGAAATATACCGAGTAATTTTTCTTTAAAAACGCATCGGGAATATCGGGATACGTTAAATATACATATTTGGGCTGCATAATGAAATTTCCTGCAGCAAACCCACAGTTCGAAGAAAAATTGCCTTATTCAAATAATATACCATAGTATTACTACTTGACGCGAGTTTATTAGGACATATTTAAATAAAAACTTTGTTTTTATAACTTTTGAGGGTTAATATCCGAGTGTCTTGCTTCAATATTTATACCTAACTAAAAATCATTTTAATCAGCTTGCATATCCATTT
Source organism: Pissodes strobi (assembly GCA_016904865.1). Taxonomy (NCBI): domain Eukaryota; kingdom Metazoa; phylum Arthropoda; class Insecta; order Coleoptera; family Curculionidae; genus Pissodes; species Pissodes strobi. The sequence continues at coordinate 143,082 of MU183248.1, read as the reverse complement.
CCAGGCTTAATAGAAAGTATTCTACCAATTTATATTTAAATTACTAGCTAGTACCAAAGTGTTCCAAATTATTTGTTATTACACTGATGAAATTTAAAATAGTAAACATAACTATTAATTTTGCATGTTAAGTAAAAAATGAGGCGTATTTGCCTCGAAGGACCAATAAATAACTCATACTGAGCAATTTTTTTAAAAGCAGTAACGTCAAGTATATATTTGCGCTGCATAAAAAAATTTCTGCAGGAAGTTTGGAATAATATAGCTTATACATGTAAATGGGTATCTGATATAGTGAAATAAATTAGTAAAAGACGAATAACAGGTAATCAATATTGAACCTATTTTTTTTTCAACTCATATTATACTTAGAAAAAATACAGTTCTATGATCTCAGAAGTTGACACCATTGATACTAAAAAATATTGGCGGAAACTCGTCCATTTCAACACTTGATTTGATTTGAATGAGAGCTACTTAAAAATGGTATTCTGGAAATACAAAGTACCGTAAAACGGGGTTACATTGAACAATTTGTTAACATTATGTTCGAAAAGTTCGAACATAATGAGTGTAAAATTTTAACGTTAGCTAATCCGTTGTAAAACAAAGAGGACAGTGTTTATGAACAATTTTAGATGCGTACCTGACATATCAAACTGTCGTTATGGAATTAATTATTTTTGACATGATTTATCTGCACGAAATCATTAGGGCACCTATAAATGCAAACGTTATTTTTTAGAAATTCTGGTCGACAACCCAGTTTCGCGCTTAAGGATATTTATAACTAAAAATCATTTTAATTCCGGTTACATCAAAATTATACGTTTCCACGTTTAATAGAAAGTACACAGCTAATTTATGTGCAGATTACTAAATGTTCCACATTATTTGTTATTACACTGCGATGAAATTTAAAATAGTAAATATAACTATTAATTCTGCATGTTAAGTAAAAAATAAGACATATTCGGACTCGAAGAACCAATAAATAATTTCAATTGTATGTTGAAATATGCTGAGCAATTTTTGTTTAAAAACGCATCGGGACACGTTAAATATATATATTTGAGCTGCATAATGAAATTTCCTGCAGCAAACCCACAGTTCGAAGAAAAATAGCCTTATTCAAATAATATACCATAGTATTATTTTTTACGTAAAATTTACATATGTGAGTTCACTATGACACCTGTAAATAAAAAATTTGTTTTCAGAACTTCTGACTTTTGAGGGTCAATACTCGAGTGTCTCGTTTCATAATTTATAACTAAAATTCATTTTAATTCGGGTTACATAAAGAGTATCTGTTTCGAGGCTTAATAGAAAGTATTCTATACCCATTTATATCTAAATTACTAGCTAGTACTCAAGTGTTCTACATTATTTCTTATTACACTGATGAAATTTAAAATAGTAAATATAACTACATATTAATTTTGCATGTTAAGTAAAAAATGAGACGTATTCGGGCTCGAAGGACCAATAAATAACTTCAATTGTATATTGAAATGTACTGAGTAATTTCAATATATGAGTGTCCGCTTCAATATTATATATAGGTACCTAACTAAAAATCACTTCAGGTTGCATAAAGGTTATCCATTTCCAGGTTTAATAGAAAGTATTAATAGGCGTATTCGGCTCGAAAAACCAATAAATAACTTCAGTTGTATGTTAAAATACACTGAGCATATTTTTTAAACGTACCGTTTGAGTGAGTTTACTCCAATATACTTGAGTATCAATGGTGTCACCTGCAGAGATCATATAACTGTATTTTTTCGAAGAATAATATAAATCAGGAACCAATAAGGTAAATTTTGATTAGCTTTAATTAGTATTTCACTGATTTATTTCAATCTAGCTTATAGTCAATTACATGTATGTTTCATCGAAATTATAAATTTGGTCCATATGTTTAGGTGTCCTTTCTGAACATATCTCCAGTTTGTTAAAAAAAATTAAAATCTCTTGTGGCAGCGCGGCGGCTCTCTTCGGATGTTTTGAGCTTTTTCTTGTGATTATTTCTCTAGTTCTTCTTTCCATCGTGGGTAAGGGGAAACCTCCCATTCAACAGTTTATAAAAGAACATTTAAATACCAACAACTTATTTCATCCTACTTTAAAACAGGCGGCCTTCCAAGTTTTTAGTGGTTTTTTATTTAATTTACAACTTAAAGTACGATTCGGAATCTTACATTATTTTCTTTGATGCTTTACTCAATTCAATTCGCAAAAGAAGTAAAACGTATTAAAAATCGTTCACTGCCTAGATACGCTTAATCATGGTGTTCAATGTTACCCATAGACGTATAAAATATCTACGACTGTTACCCCCACGCCAATCATTCAGTGTCAATAATTGTTACCACACCAAATTTAAAAAAGAATCGTTTCTAATTAATTTTTTTACAGAAGAAACAAATAATGGTAGTATGATACGGATCAAGTTACAAATTGGTATTAACCAAGGATATTTACTCCTCTACCTGTGTAAATTTTATTAACCCCTAAAAAAATCTGGTAGTTAAAATTAGGAACAAAAATAGGGTTAGTAGCAAACTGTTCAATGTTACTCTATGGTTCAATATAACCCCGTTTGACGGTAGTTACGAAAATTTAATTAAAATAGCGCTGGTTCTTAGAACTTGGGACTAATTATTCTCAAAAGCAGACCCAAGAAATAATATGAATGCATTGTCCAATGATTTAATTACTGAAACAACATGAACGTTGTTTACTGCAAATATTCTGCAAAACCAACTACGATCTATATTACTTAAGATTGACCTCAGTGAAACTAAATACATATACTTAAATTGGTTTTATTAAACACCTTGAACGCTGTAAGTGACTATGACAATTTTTTAATGATTATAATATTGTATGACTGAGTTATCTTGCAGGAAAACTTGTTTTGCAGAATTATTACTACCGAGAAATTGTTTTATATGCAATTGTAAAATATCAGGACGCTTACGATACGTTTTGTTCATTGTTCGCATTAGTATAAACCATAGAAAGACAAAGAATGTAAAACAGAGATTTTATGGCCAAATAAGCAAGGTAATTATTTAAATTAAGTTAACAATAATAAGAACATATAACAAATAATCAGAAAATTTGAACACAATCTGAACTAGCGCTATAAAAATACATATGGCGAGCTTACATGCAAAAATATTATTTGGACAGTGTCATGTTCTTGAAAAAGCTCGATAAATAAAACTATGTTGATATTGCCAACATTTAGAAATGTATAAGCCTCATTATAGCATAGCCAAACTAACCCATGATCTGACAATCAAAAATATGTTCCCAATCGAATTATTGAATTTACACGATATAATCCCAAAAAACAAAGCATCATAATGTAATAATAAGATCTGGCATCGCTTTAAATATTTTGTTTTTTTTTTCGGCTCCCTTTAATATACTATTTTCATATACCAGCTATGGAATTAATGTTCTGTTGGCTCTGCTACCAAGGTAACATAACTCAAGGCCTCTCCACGGTAGCTGTGTGTCTTTTTTTTATAGTACATTTTTATTAAATAGCATTCGATATTCAAAATTGACTCCCACTATTACAAACATGGATACAAAACAAATTAATCAACCGGCTAAATAGTAACCGGGTTAAGACAGAAGCACATTAATGTACCTAATAACATGGTCCGGTCATTGTTCGCAATACGTTGGGTGTACAAAATATCGGTAATGTTAACTAGGATGGAAATAAGAGCTTCAAAATCTCTCTATTCGTCGTTGAACGACAGACACTGTGCCAACGGAACTTACCAATTATATTATTAATATTATTTAATGGTAATGTGACTGTAACCTTTTGTTTTTCGTCTAGATATATATCTTTTAACAGGCCCACAAAGGCGTGTATGCGAAATGCAGCGTACTATTTAAAGCCGATTGGAATCTTAATAGTCTTCACTAATTAGAAAATCGATTCCGCAAAAGCGGAAGCATATTACCTACTTGTTTTACTGTTAGGATTAAAGCTATTATATATATATTCTTAAAATTAGAAATATGCATGAATTCACATTCCCAAGGACAAAATTTGACTGAAAATAGGTATATTTTGGCAGGCTACTAGGTATATCTAAAAAATTACCACGTAATAAGAAAAAACTGCCTTTAGGTATCAGGCGCGTAAAGGCGCCCTGATATTGCAATATTACATAGGATTTAAATCATGCTTTCGACTTGTAATGCAGGTATGCACACAAAGAAATTTGTTAAAATGTTCTATATTTATTGCAATATTTCAATCATCGTTCCTAGGACGCTCTGCCTTTGTTAAATGCATATTTAGGTTTGTTTATTTATGGAAATAATGCCTTAATTCTAATTTATGATGGTATGCTCGTGTGTAGGCTCTAAGTATAATAGCAATTTAACAATGGACAACCATTAAGACTCAATATTGGTCTTTGAGTGATAATAACATCTTGTATTTTTTCCAAGTTTAATTTTTTTATATTTTAAAATGCAAAAATGTGTAATTTTCGTTTAATGAATGTTTGCGTAAGTAGAACCTTCTTATTTATTTTTATTCGCAATGTTATGTAATGTTCTTCAGTCCTCTTATGGAAATCTTCACTTTTCTGTCCTATACCAAGATCTACACATTGATTGATACACCACCGACTTATTTTTTAAAGTAATTTTATCTTATTGTTTTTTATGTATTTACCACATGAACAAATGTGCAACTTTTAAAATCTATTATTTTTGTTCAATTTTGGCTGTGTTGTTGCTTATTCTCTTATATTCTCTGGTTTCTTAAAATTCGTTTCTTCTTAAGAAATATCTATTACAACACGTCCGTCGGCCGGTTACATTCGGGCCTGTTTATACAAATCAGATTTGGTAGAGCTTTCTGTCGGCTATATTCGCAAGTTGTTAGTGGTTTTTACACCGTCAAATTTCCTGTATTTTATGTGATTATTATTCAACTTCTGCAGTTTCTCATAATGGTTTGATCTCTGAGATAATCAAAACAATAACCACCAGTTTAACGTAGATAAACAGTTTTTCGATTTTGCAACAGAAATGCCTTCTTGGCGATAACAATAACCATTGTACTTCAAGTTATCAGGACCGCACTTGGAAAGTTTGAATGTTTGTTGTTTTTTATGGAATTGGATAATGCACTCTTTGGTGGCCTTGTAGTTGCGCGATATATGTAGTGCTAAAGTACTGCACTCCTTGTTCAAAACTCTGTCCATCTAAATAAGATGTACGAAAATGAAAAAATCACGTATAAGCTTTTATTGTGATAACTGTCACAAAATAATTAAAAGTAGCCTTAAAACTGAAGTAATATATGAAGAGAGATGCTGAATGAATTAAAAATTTTGTTTTTCAAAGTGATTAATAAGTCTAACTTCGGCGCACTGGCAACTGAAATCATGCATCTGAATTACCCAGTGGATGATTTCAGCATATCACGTGATGAAATGTTCAAAAGGATAGATCCTAAACTAAATTGAAGAAAAAACAAGTAATCTAAATTTGGCGAATGCTGGTGTTGTCTTTAATAAAGTTCCAATTGTTTTCAAACCAAAAGTGTGTCCCAACGTATTGATGCCATGAAATGTGTTCAGTATATATATTAAGGGAACTGGCAAGAGAGGCATGGTGCTCAATTATTGGTCCACTAAAGAAGACGTCGAACAACTTAAAAATAATCTTGAACAAACCGACCGTGAGAAATACGAAGTAAGCAGCTTAAGTAATTTTCAGCATAGAATCAGAATTTCTGGCTTCACAGAAAAGCACCAGGAGCAAAGGCTAGACAAACTGATTAGGTAGCAAAATCAAACATCATGCCATCAAGAGAATGAGATAAACGTGTTATTTTACAAGCATGTGAAAAAACCCTAAAGTTCTTCAGAGTGTAATACAAGTGGGTCAGTGCCTTTACACCAGTAATGGACAATGGCTCACTGTTGATGGTTATAATTATTGCAGGGTATTTGATGGCCTCGAAGGTGATGTTTTAAACACTGGGGCTTCCATTATCTAGTCCACAGAGGGTGGTGAAGTGGTTTTCCAAGATGTGCAAAAGTAGTTAAGTAAAGCATTGCTCCAAGACATAACTGTGTCCGATTTAATTCAAGGGCCACTGGCAAAGTGAACATTGGCATGCTGCCTACGACCGCCGCGCGCCGGTGTCTCGTGTGCAAAAAAAATGGGGACGCTTAGGGATCAGATGCTTAAGTAGCAATCACGAAATTTGACCCAAATAAGAAGCCTCAGTGTTACACATGTAATATTATTATAAGACCTGTGGTCCCCTCGTTTGTGGATGTCAACGACCTCTTATTATACGAAAACTATCATATTTTGGCTGTTACTGAAATCTGACTGTCCTGAGTACCTTAATAAATGTAATGAATAGAGCCACCAGAGGCGGAGCTATTAGGAGTGTATGTATAGGATAGTACAAGGTGTGAAGCGGTTGATGCGACAGCATTTCTAGGCAGCAGCGGCAGCCTTGTGGAATAGCTGTGGATCGAAATATTGTTTGGTGCATTATATAAACCTCCTGTGGTTAATTCTAGTCAGTTATGCTGTATTGAAAACATATTATCGTATCTTTCAGTTTATAATGAATATACTATAACTCTTGGTTAACTTAAATCGGTCTAGATTGAGTCGCAACAGTTACAGTTTAATTCATATAATTTGTGTTGATAATCGGTTAAAACAATATAAACTCTGAGTCTGTCGACATGCTCAATCTTGCGGATCAGACTAGTTTATTCCATTCTAAGTATAGAGTCACCTAAAGCCAGAAGGGCGATAACATATAGAGATCAACTTTCTGATTTTGAATTGCGAAGTTTTGATCCTTACAGCATTTTATAGACCGAGGATATATACTCTAAACTAGTAACGTATCGGTATAACCAACGGCTAACTGAAGTATTTGATAGACACGCGCCAATTAAGACCTCTCGAATTAAACGGAAATATAAACCCTACATCACCTATACAATAAAAAATAAATTATAAAATTTAAAAACAAAGCTTTAGTAAATATAAACGAACCGTTTCCCACAAAGGTTATTTACTTTCTAGAGATGTCCCCACAAACCTAATCTGATATACAATTTAGTTTAAAAATTGTTCAAAAAATGCTTCTATTTTTTCCCGGCACAAATTGACACGTTTTAAGAATTCTCGACGAGTGGAATTTCTGACCCTTGCTCTACAAATATTTTGGCAAAAATTTCGCACTCTTCTCTAGAGGGAACTTCCGTGCGGTATACACCTCGTTTTCTAAATATCCGCCCCCAAAGAAAGAAATTCGCTGGCAAGAGTTCCGGGCTCTGTGCTGGCTAGAATTAGGGCTCAGATGTCACCATCCAATGGTTCTTCAAATATATTTGATAATTTTGAATGTGCCGTAGCATAATTATGAGCTGGTGCACCATCCTGCTGGAATTAAATTCCATTAAGGGCAATCAAACGAACCGTTTCCAGGAAAGTAGCCAAAACGCCATTTTGTTAGTCTACCTACCGTTTGCTAGTTAAATTTTCTTCAAAAATAAAAGGTCCAATTAGTTTGGAATTGAAAATTCTCCACTTTCCTTGAATACCTCTGATGCGCACCCAGGGTTAAACATACCATCGGACGAAATACCGATTCATCTCCCCAAATAATGTTACTTAAAACATGTGGTTTTCCTGCAAATTAGTTAAAAAGAATTCACAGAAATTAACACGTCTTTCTGCATTTCCATTCTACAAACGGTGGCAGAGGTGATATCTAAATGGTTTCATTCTATAGTTGTTCAGAAGTCTACTAATTGAAGATTTCGATATTGCACTGCCGATGCCGCGCCGTTGGCTGCTAATCTTGTAGAATTCCCAGGATCATATCATTATGAAAGAAACTCGAGACTGAGGCTGATTCTTTATTGGTTACTGGCATTCTTCTTGGTAGTGGTTTGCGGAATTAATCGTTCTCCAAACAATTTGTTAAATGTCTCTCACTATTTTCCTTTGTAATGTCATAGGGCTTTCACGGGAAAGCTTAAAATTTCTATTTTCTTAAGTTTCTAAAACACGAAATTTTGAATGTAAATGTTTCCCTCATAAAATTACAAATTTGATACATGTCTAATTAATATTGTCACAAAGAATGCAGGATAAAATACGTGTTTAAATATTATGTAGGAATAAATAGGGGTCCACCAATTTAGTTACATGGTTACAGAAATTATTATTATTTCACTAAGTGGCCAGTCTGATATGCTGATTATAGTACCATTTAATTTTTTCCCTGAATAAGACATATATATCATATGAAATTCAAGTAAGATTATTTCAATATTGTCGCAAAACATCGATAGTTCAATAGTATCTATATACAGTCGTAGCACTTAACATAATATAATTTATTAATTTGTAAAAATATTCTTAGAAAATAATTTTATTTAGGTAGCTCAGCAAATTAAGAACTCTATAATGCTTCAAAAATATCCATAAGTCCAAATATGACCAAGCTCATCAACACACTCTATCTCGTTTCAACCCTATGCCTACCTCTCGTTTTGGCAAGAGAACCCGAAAAACTTTTATTAGTTGATCGATTACGTTACGAGTTTCTCAAATTGGAAGAACAACTATGGAACTTTGTAAGAGAGGCTACAGAAAATGGGAACGCGATCAGCGACAATCCCAGCGAAGCACCGGAAATAACACTTATTAAAAAGTTCGAGGACTTTGGAGATATTGTAAAAAAGGTAGAATAAGTGTATTTATTCAAAATAATCCATAATAACGTATAATATTAACTGACAACTTTGCTGACAGCCATAGGTTAAAAAGCGACTGAAAATATTGATTTGATTATTGAGCAGGCATCAGCTTTAATTATATATTAATGTAGGTAGAATATACCCCTCAACGCTTCAGTTTAATATAAAAAAAATAATTAAAATGCATTGTTGGGTATTAAACGTCTTGACTTTATGAGACACTCTAGATAATTCAAAATAAAATGTTGAAAGCTAAACTTGGGTGTTCACACATTTCAGAATTAGGTATTAGAAGAACATATTGTGTTATGTTGGACGTCATAAGAAATTATTTTTACTGATATCTTTATTCGAAACGCCTTTTTAGTCGATCTTATTTTAACCATAATATCAGCAGTCTCTTCTCCATCAAACAAGCTTCGTTCTACCATTTTAATAATTCATCAAATTCAACTCTATTAATCCAATTTCAAGCACTTCGATCACGACTTGACCTATGGTCTGGAAAACCTAGACTCGGTGTGGGCTCTACAATTGGCCTATGCCGACCTACGCGGAATTTTCGCGCTCTACGAATCCTTCCGAAGATTCCAGAAGCAACAGACAGCGCCAGGCCGCATTTCGGCCCCGAAGCAGGCCTGGCTGGATTTGGCCGAATCAATCTTGAACGACCCCAGGAACGGAGTGGAGGATGCGCTACAGAGAATTAGGGAGATTATGGACAAGAATCTGTTTCAGTCTGTTGCTAAGGTAACGAATAGGTGAATCAGGGCACTGCCGTTCTAAATTAACCTAAACTAAGGATAAATGATGAAGTAATAGGTTAATTTAGAAAGTAACTCGTTGTTTTTTAACAACGGCGGGCGTTGCTTGCCGAGCAGATACCAAACAACACAACACTGTACGGTAGCAACTGTATAAGTGCAGTAAGCATTTGTAAAACTTAGTTGTTAGAAAGGTTTAAAATTTTGCACACATCCTATCATCGCCTAATATTTTTTTACGCAATAAATTAGTATATATTATTTGATGTAGGCCCTCAAAGTGGGTAAGTAAGCCAATCATTTAGTACCATTAAAATGGACATTTTTAGCAAAAAAATTATTTACAAGATTTGAAATCCAAAATTCGTAAGGTGCAAGCAAAGTGACAAAAAAATGGCGAAGTAATAAGTACTGCGAAAAAAACAAATAAATAGGCCCTTACTTATCAGCTGATGCTATTGTCAAGGCATGGAAAATATTTCAAATATGTGCAGGTGGACAATTCTTCAAATTCCTTAAGAAATCGAGTGCTTTTAAATAAGGTGACACCTGGAATGGCTGTGTTATGCCAGATTAAAGCACCCTTCAGAATAATGGCAAAGTTTACAGATTTTAATAGTATATTATGATATAAGTGTATAAGAGGGCCTTTAAAGTACGCGCGACATATTTCAAATCACGACGCGTAGCGGAGTGTTTTGTAAGTCGCAAGAGCTTTAGAGGCCTCTTATACACATATATCATACGCTATTTTTTATTACAAATGCATCATAATCCCAAAAATGATTTAAATACTAAACTTAAGGGATATATTGACCAATATATTAATCTGTCACATTTGACATGATCAAATGTTTCTATCGCAACCTTTAAAAAAGTAGGCGCATCATAAACATCATTTTAAGCACGCTGCAGCGTGCGATAATCGTAGATTATGATGCATGCGTAATAAAAAAATATTTAATTCCGTAAACTTTGATAATGATCAGAAAACTACCCATTTCCATCTGAAAACCATCACCTGGTCATATTGTGAAGGTTTCCATATAAACCTAAAAAATTAAATACTTAACCATAATATGTAAAAAATCTACACGAATTTTGTAGATATTATTGCACGCAATGAAGGTCCCAAACCTAATATTATTTTAGCTTATTATGATGAGAAATTTCAGATTAAAATTGGGTATCTCATACATTTCATTACGCACTGTCTCTATTTATTTCAGTTTCGTTTCTCATATATCGAAAACTGTTTTTAGAATTATTGCCATATAATTAACGTTTATATTTCTTTATTACTTAGGAAGTTGAAGGAGATATGATTTGCAGTACCAAGCAAAGTCCCCAGCAAGTTTTGTATAGTCTATACGATGCCATAGCTCTTACAGAATTAAAGGGATACACAATGGTACAATTTTCATATATGTTGCTCAGGCTTTATGGAAAAGGTAAAGAAACTTCATGATATTTTCAGAATAATATTTTTACAAATGCTTGCCTTTTTCTCCACCTGTATGAACAATTCTTTGGAAAGTAGAGGCGCTTCGGCTCTGGCTCCAGGATGTAAACAGCACAAGTGCTAGTTTAGTGACCCTAACGAAGCTGAAAAACCTAAAAGAAACTGGAAAACGGTCGACGTGTCGAGATACACATCTGCCCCCGTTGTCAAGAATGAACAAATCTAAAAATTAAAATGGTTAGTAAATGTAAATAACAGTAAAAAGTTCGTGCAAAATTGTCAAGTTTTGAATTGACTTTGACAAGATGACAATAATAATGTCATATCGTATAATTACTGGTTACTGATGGTCTTTTAGGTTGGTGTGTGCAATTTTGCACGAGCTTTTTACTGTTATTTGCATTCACTAACCATTTTCATTTTTAGATTTCTTAGTTCTTGACAACGGGTGCAGATTTGTTCCTCGAAACGTCAACCGTTTTCCCGTTTCTTTTAAGTTATCCAGCTTCGTTAGGGTAATTAAATTAGCACTTGTGCTGTTTACACCCTGGAGACAGAGGCGAAGCGGCTCTACTTTCCGAATAATTGTTCATATAGGTGGAGAAAAAGGAAACTTAAGATAAACATAATATAATAGCAGATATACTGAATATTATTTAGAACGGTTTAAAATGGCACTTTCCTGAATAGCCTGCCATGCTTTAAACTAACTAAGAACTGCCTTGATGGAATATTAAAAATAGTAGATCTTTTTGTCAGTGAGTCATATCCTAGATAGAATCTTGTGCTATCATTTTATTCGCAGACCTTCAGGGGGTAATTCTTGAGTCATGTGGGAAGAGAGGATATAAAAGATACTTATGTATTGTATTATTCAAATACGTCATTGTTTTCATCAAATGCAAATCGATAAATTTGCAACATTTTCTCTTCTCACGTGAGAGTTCTTCCAATGACGCGAGAATACGGGTCCTGCAGAGGGCACTTGTTTGTCGGATCTAAAGTCACTAAACTAGCACAAGTTTAGAAAATAAATTTCGGCGCATTTAGCGACCCTAATCGAACCAATGTGACAGATTTTTAAACCAAAATGCCTTTTCTGGATCTCGTTTCCTTTCACACGAGCTGTACCCTACAACATAACATTAACGGTACGAGTCGTAGTATGATTCTTTTGATATTCAAGGTTGATTGTACCGTTTGTAGGTAATTTTACTAAGGAGGCACAACATAGCAGAGAGAGATATCAAGAACGGACGAATAATGCAGTGACAACGGTTAAAAACGCTATGCAAAAAGTTTCCAGAGATTTGTGGAAGTGTGATCCAAAGAAGCATGAGAAAGGTGGGTAAGGTAATAATCTATCTGAAAACACTTGCAATTTCATAAATTAATAATTATTAAATCAATATAGATATCTACAGCCTATAGCAACTATTAATATTACCATTGAATTTAACGTATAAGCACTAAAAATATCATATTATAATATGATGACAATAAGTTAATTGTTTTGTGCTTAAATGTTGAAGCGGCATTTAGTTAAAAAATTGATAAGCCGTCCTCTAGGTGAAACATATGAGGAAGTTACTAGCCTACTACAAGGATATGTACAAAATGAAGTAGACCTGAACCCAGAAGGAACCTGCAGAGAAAATTGCGCCGAATATACCTTTACAAAAAGTCATGGATGCTATAACAATCTTTATTGCAGACAGCAACGGACTTGTAGCGGAAAAATTATAGACTGTAAATTTTTCGATTCCGATATGTGGATATGTAGTGCTGTAAGTAAACTTCTGGAATGATTAGCATTAGTATCAAATAGCCTTAGACTAAATGGTTCCTCATAAAACAACGAAATACGTCACAGAAACGTATAAACGTGAATATATCTAAAACTTATTGCTAGATTCTTAAATTGTATTTTTAATTTGGTAGGTCGCGGATACGAATCTCTAAAAAAATTACCGAAGCTATGTCAATAAAACCAATAAATAATACTGATAATTTTTGTTAAGGCAATACTAAAATATTAAGATGAAATCTAAGTTGCAAAAAGAAAATAATAACATGGACGATGTTGAGTTTATTAAGATCAATCATGAATATCCACTAGGAATGATAAAATGACTAGATATATTAAGTTGATAAGTGTAGAACTGTACATACAATATAGTGTAATTTTTTTTTTATTATAGAATCCTCTTAGTGGCAGACGTTACGAATACATCGAATATGAAAACGGCAGAGTGTTGGGAAGAAAGCAAGGCTGTGCCCGAGGAACCACCAAAGTGGACAGTTGGTGGCGCTATTTGTTTTGGCACTGTTCCTACTGTTTCTGCTTGTGCGACGAACAGGGACCAATGTCCGATAGATATTTTAACATGAGATCGGTCATATCCGACATGAAGAACAATAAGTAAGTAACAGAAGCGTCAAAAATGTATCAGCCTAGAAACTTATACATTACTAGAGTAAATATTAACTTTTTAGTTGGTGGAACCGCCATCGCTTATTTCATATCATCAAACACATTTAGAAAGCACCCTAAAGTCGGTTAGCAGTTCCGTATGTGCCGCATAAAATAAAATTGAATTAGTCGAACAGTTTAATATTTTTCTACCGGAGATATTTTTGGCTATTTGACAACTGGTATAACTTGTTCTAATCGAAGACGTCTCCATTTCCTACAAAGTTTGAAGAAATATCCGTGACCATTTACTGATCTTGCAGTGAGTTTTAGGGAATCCTTTTGTATATCCCGATAATGACATAACCTAGATTAGAAATTCATGTAATTGCGCAGTAGTTGAGAAAATGCCCATCCCATACTGGTATAGAAAAAGAACAAGATTTTTAGTTTGTCGACCTCTGATGGAAACTTTAAAACACTCGATTCTTCTTTGCATTATATACTTGTTGTTTCACATTTTCCAAATATTTCACGACAAAATCGTCAACATCCTGACGATGATTAATTATTAATTGTATTAGACGTTGTACCGATTTAATACCAAAAATTAAACTGAATTTTAAAATAATTTGATAATATTTAATAATTTTGTGCCCAAGAAACGTTGTTTTTTTTTTATTAATCCATATTTTTATGTTTTTTTAAATGTACAAATCTGCTATAAGTATTTTGAGTTGAGTGTGTTTTATAAAAACGAAAATATATTACCTGTACCTTGTACTTAAAAATCAATGCGACTTTGATGTAAATATGCGATATATTTCTAATAAGGCACCACATATTATTTAGATCGGAGTTTATGAGACTTTTCGGGCGGTTTGACGTCCATTATTTTTACTGCGCAGTGTAACGCATACAGATTAAGCCCGGTAGCTTACACACCCATAGTATAAGTGCTTGCAAGAATCCGAGGATAATTGCATAAGGCTGCCATGGTCTGTAATCAAAGCAAAGTTTACAAAATGTTAGAGACGCTAAGTAAGAAATTTAGTGAAATCTATTATTTATTGCTAGATATATAAACTAGTAACGTCAGAAAAATATGTCTTTGAAAGAACAACTGTGTAAGCCCTAATAGCATTGTTAAGTTTATCATATGGTATTTATAAGTTTCTTGTTCTCAGAGTTGTCACCGGTCTTCGGTTCGTTAAAAAGAACCGCATTATTCATTTACAAATCCAAGAAGGGGAACTACTACCAAGACTAAACATAAATTCAAGTAGTTTGACCTGGAAGCCGGTAGAGGATTACAAGATCACCGATAGAAAGATCTTCAATGGGCAAGATTACCACACGCTTACCTGGGAGAAGCGGCGTATGGATTTGGATGACTTAGACGCTGATGATGGGCATATATTAACGGGTTAGATTCCTGCACTTTATTTGAACCCAAAACAAATGTTGAAATCATCGAAACATCAGGATAGCGTGACTTTCGGCACTAGTAACCTCATAAAAAATATTTATCATTTATATTGATCAATTTGCAATTGTGATGGTTTCCAAAATGCTTAATGAAAAAAATGAATCTCTTTATTGACTGAGTATATGTATATAATATAATACATCCATCGTATAGATCTCCCATCACACAAAAAATATTTAAATTACCAAAGTAAATTTTCGCGACAAGCACGTTTTTTAACAAAGTAACCCTACATGGGTCGTAATATTGTTTGTTCTTGTCTAGGTGTACGCTTTAAGGAAATAGGATCTCATCTTAACTTCGAGATTTACACGACTAAGTTTGATTTTGATACTGGAAAGCTTAAGCCAGAACACAGCAAATGGAAAGATAACCCAAACACAGATGTGTCCATTGGGAACCCTAGGTGAGAGCAACTAAATATTAATCATGGTTCAAGAGTTTTATTTCTTTGGTATATTTATTTCACATTCAAACTCTTTAGTATGCAAGGATACTTTAAGACAAAATTGTTGTAAGTACTAAAACAAAATCTATTTAAAAAAAAAATTAATAATTCTTAAGCGTTATTCGATAGTTAGAAAAATTATTACCATATAATTTTTTAATCTCACATTAGCTAGTTATTACGGGGTATATAACGATAATAATTTATTAGATGTCAATCTCACTACTAATTCCGTTTCTGAAAATATGAGGTTTCAAGAGCGAATTCCCTAAATACTGTGTTCATTATAAATCACGTTTAAAGAAACTTCGAATTATACACCAATGATATTTATTGACATTTGTGCTTCATAAACACAATAAAATGAACGCGTATTTCAACATTTATGAATGGCTTCTTTTAGGACAAAGGTGCAATTAATTCATCCAGACATACCAATCAGATCTACGAGTCCTTCCATACCGACTTCTAAATCTGATCAATACATCGAATTCACTCACTCTGACATTGACAGAGATGCAGCGCAAACCACGGTACCATTTTTGGATGCTCAAAAGGTAAGATAACTAGTATTTTTTTGTTTGAATAGCAAATAGTAGTGCAATGCTTTTGATGTGGTTATTGATGAATAAAACACATTGCATAGTGAATGATTATCATTCATTCATTATGTCTCAAGAAAATTATTTCATATATCAGAGCCTCTTACACCAAACTCGAGATGGAATCATAATAGCATTACCCCAACAAGGTCGTCAATACGCTTGTACGTCCATAAACCCCCTGATTGTCCAAATATTGTGTATTCCCTTTTCACTGATATTGGTTGGAAAATTATACTATATAACCTTTCCAAGATTTCCACAATCGAATATAAGAGGTATCCAATTTAAAAATGATACAGAATATATGCATATTAGGACAAGGCTAATAAAGTTCGACTTTGTGTCCTCGAAAAAATGGGTTTCAAATATACCTAAGGACAGATAATGGAGCAGATAAAAAGGACGGATTTAGACTTATCAACTTCTCACTTACTTATTGTACCCAAGAACATAATATTTAACAAAGGTAAATTGTTCTATAATAAATAACCCTAATCAAATAAGATAAGAAGTGAAACAAAATTTCAAACTAAAGTCAAAAACTACGTCCATCGCAGCCGCACGAGGTATGCCCGAAATAAAAATATAGAAAGGGACAACATTAATTGTATATTTTATTTATTGTTACCATCTAGTCAACTAACTAATCATGTTCTGTTTTTAAACACATGATTTTATGGTTCTGTTATTTTTGAATTTATCGTTTACTTAAGGAAGTACTGCTGGTTAAAGGATTTGAATTTCAATTTTGACATTTACTGAATCACATACGTTATCACTCAATTTAAATATAGAACTACTACTGCTGAAGGCAGTTAGTTAATACACAATTTGGGTGATATAACGGAATAAAATATTTTTAACAGTTTATGATGATACACTATATGCCTAGTACCAACATTTAAAAAGAGTGTTTGCATTAAGTGCTAATACAATGTCATGTAAATTGATAGTGAATATTGTATATCTAACCAAAACTTGGGAGAATTATAAAAATCCTTGAGACGCCATAATGAATTATATAATAAAAGGTAATTGAAGTTGGTATGAATATATGTAAAATATTAATGACGAATTGAATGACAGACCGTTAAAGTTAGATACAAACGACTAGATATCCATGATGTGTTTATTACTAATAAGAACCTAGGTAAGTGGCCTTGTGTAGATCATAAATAGCTTGATAATAATTTATTAAATTAAGGATGTTCTAAAAATCGTTAAAATTAACAACCAATACGAAAGAGATGATATTAATGAATAATAATTATATGATATGATATTCGTGTAAACGTGTATATTCCGGTTTCAATTCTAATACTATCTCGCAAATCAAGATAAAAAATCACCAGTTAAGACTATTAGGTACAAGGAATTGAAACACAATATCTTTTATTAGGTATGTACATTGTGTAACTCCTGAATACCGTTCCCTAATTCTCCAATCCGAAATATAAATATGATAACAATGAGGAATAATGTTAATTGGCCATTAAAAAATAATAATTTGTATTAAAATTTTTTCTATTATTTTTGGTGGGTGTGCGTAAGTTTGTATACCTCCCGTTCATATAATCATGTAATCTAGTACCAAAAGCATAAAAACACTTTATTATTTGTAATAATTCAGTTTGTTTCGCAATATGTATGTGAAAATAACGAATGTCTTCAAATATATACAAAATTTGAATTTTGTTCGCCTAATATTATTAAAAGCATAAATAAATTCGTTTTAAACTTGCATAAATGGATCAAAGTCAACATATTCATCTAGTTTGTATTTGGTTGTGGTGTGCACATTTCATTATTTTATTTTAAAGTTTCATTTATTTTAAATTGAAAAATAGGTAGTAAATGTGTAGATAATAAATAATGAAAACTATACACTTACGCATTTTTGTTGACATTCATTACTCCCCGTTTTAAATG
>MU183248.1:113344-125074 GCA_016904865.1 Pissodes strobi | reverse complement strand
TTATTATTTTTTTCTTACTAAATTAAATTCTAACTATAACTTCTCCCTCTGACCCGTCTGATATAACATAAGGTATCTTCTGTTTGCGCCAAACCACTGATATTCACTAACGTCACTTTTTTGTTTTAGGTGGAATCATTCGAACCAGTTCCACTGTCCGGTGCGGGTATATTCCACAAGGGAAGACAATTTTTCGGAGGGTTTATAGCGCCAAAAGTCATCACCTATGACGTCAGCAAGCACCTCAAGGCAGCTTTTCCTTCCGAAGAAGTGAATTGAAGATATGAAATCATAGTTAGAAATGGCATTAAGAATGGCTTAGGATTAGTTAGGTAGCGAAGCTGACAGTATTTTATTTTGTTAATAGTTCGCCAAAACTGTTCAATTTTTATCATTATAGATATTAATAAATCGTATTTCTCAGATCAAATTAATGTTGTCAAAAATGTTTTAAAAGGGTTATTTTGCACAGGGCAACAAATTGTAGCAAAATAAGCAAATCCAAAGTTTAGGCATAAAATATGTGGCTTTTATTTTATTTCTTCTTAAAGGTCTTACATAAAGATTGTGTGTATAAAAGTGCGTTTACATTGTAAACACCAAACAAAATAAATCAAAATATTCATTCCCGCTTAACAGTTTATAGAATTGTTAATGAATCCATATCAAAAGCTAGTGTAATTAATAAACGATATACGAAAAGACCAAAATACGTATATATTATATATTTACTTCGACACAGAGGAATATTTGAAAAAATGACTTACTAGTAGTATTCGGTTCTTATTACAATGTATTTATTATTATTTATATACTTTTAAATCTGATTACATATTAATATAGGAAGTGTTAGTACTTTAATAACTAACGGGGTACAATTTTCGAGATGTGGTGGAAATATTTACCGCCTGGCTTGAAGTATTTTCACTGGAAAACCTGATTCTGCACTCTGCATCGAAAGCCACAAAGTTCAAAATCCTCATCAGAACAGGCTATATTGAGTGCAAAAATTAGGACTCATAAAGGTTGGTTCTTTCTAAATACCCAGGTATATAGTCAAATACAGAAATCTTATTGTCGAAAAGAAAATCATTTAGAACCATATTTGTCCAAATTTAAGTGAAGGAAATTTTTTTGCACTACGAACTATTTGACTAGACTACTTCCCGAGTATATGCTTGTTAGCGAAGCTTTTCGGGTTTATAGCAAACTCCTTGCTGTTCACAAATATTTTTTGTCGACGTGTCTATCTGTCAAGTTTGGCCTCTTTCTAAATGAAATCGGATTCTTGAACGATGATTTTTTCCACTTAAATATTATTTAAGCCATACCATATAAAAACAAATGAAACAGAGGAATATACCATGGAAATTGACGAATTAGTGGCTGTTAAGGAAATTAAATTACATACCACTAATAGAAGAAAATAAATAAGATATGGACTCTTTTGACGTTCTTTTTACTGCTTTTATTTATCCATCTTCTAAAAAATGTCCTATTGAACAGAAAAGAAAATCATATCATAAATCAAGGAAGTACACACTGGAAATGAAAAATGTAACTATCTAAGATTAGAATAAAAATGACTAAAGGCGTTTTCCAGGAGTGCAATAACGTTTCCTACTTGTAACTGTCATTATTTCAGAAAAACGCATTTTAAATTTATTTATAATTCTCACATTAATTTTCTAAAATCACAATGACAATAACGCTTTTCGCAAGCATGAAAATCGATAAGAATCGGCCCAATTCAGTTCAACAGTACCATATCAGAAAGAGAATGTACGAACTTAGGTTGTGATAGCATTAATTATTTAAGTACTAGACTGTAAATGGGAAAAATAATAATAGCTTAAATTCTATTAATCAAGGGTATCATTTAAAAAGCAGTTACACCGAAAAATTCAACAGGATAGATCATAAAATCTTGATGGAAAAATACGGAAAATTTTTACTAACTGAACCGCACTAAAAAAGCTCAACCTTACTTTAAAAAATTCCCGTTCCTAATATTAAAAATTAATCGTCTTTGTCAGATCAAGCCGTCATGTAACCATCGGCACCTTTGCGGAAAGGCTTGCCCGAATTAATAAATATTTATCTTTTTATGTAAGGTGAGAATTCTTGTGTAAATTCGGGCACGTTCCGATGAAATTGAGGCGGGTGGCAAACGGAGTTAATTTGCGTTAGAACAGAATACGTGAATGCCAAACGGTTATTGTAATTTCACCTCAAATGATTTAGCCTCAATAAAAAATTAGATTTTAATTCCCCCGGAGTTTTTTCAATGATTATATTTACCGGTAAAATATTCACATTTCGAGAATTGGCGGTGGTAAGAAAAATAGCTTCTAGATGTATGATTTATTTGTAATATTTAAAAATATACATAACATCAAAATTATTATTTCGGGGAACCACCAACCATCTGATACAAATCGTCACTTGTTTAAAGCCATTATTTATTACAGTTACTTGCAAGAAAGTTGCAAATTGAACATAAATAAAGCAATTGATAACAACAATAATAAAAAAACCATCTCATCGAATATTTTTGTATAACTACCATAGCCTAACCTTTGTTCTGACCTAATGATAATTTATTTAAGACTAAAATATTTTATTCATTACTACTGTACTTCTATGCCGCGATATTTAATTTCAAATTTGCGAACTTATCTAAAATGCAGTGGTGGCTCGTGACTTATAATTCAGTCATATTACGATTTATAGAGGACAAAATTCATAGCTTGCAAAATTGGTAGGAATGTTAAGAAAGACATAAGAAATACTAAACCGAAAAGTTCCCAATATATAATATAAAGTCCAATGCTGAACACTAAAAAGTTGGCAGTTAACGAAATCTTGGCACAACTGTCGCCATCGTTCCCTAGTGGATTGTCAAGATGAATTTATCAAATACAAAAGTTCCATATTGGTTTCGTGGTTGTGTTGAGACGTTGTTCTGGAAATATTTTTTTTCTGTCTGGCCCATGTTGATCTTTAACAGGAGACGGCTGCTGACAGGAGGGGAAACACGCACACACTTGATTGGGAAACGGCCGGCCAGCAGGAGGAGAAATAGATGCGTATAGCGTTGTGTATAGCATCTAAGTATGTGTTAGTGGGAACGACCGCAAGGCATATTCACCGATCCTACCTAAACGATATGCATATTCACGTTCCTTATACCGTGCGCGCAACCGGTTGCAGACACAGTCTAGGAAACGTAATGCGCATCGAAGCACTCCGATACCTATACCGTGTGTGCAACTTGTGCAAAATGAAATGGCTGAGTTGTTAGCATTTAGCCATCACTCCGTTCCCTAGACAGTGGCCGCATTATTATGGCTTTGCATGGACCTCCGCTCGCTTCGCTCGCTACGGGGGCTCAATCAACAAGTGCTAACCAAAACTAATCCAAGCCTAACCCAAAATTAAGAAAAAAAGTTATAATCGCTACAGGGGCTCAACCAACAAAAACTAACCCAAGGCATACCCAAAATGAAGAAAAAAAACTTTTAACAAACATACTATTAAAAAAAAAATAACAAAAACACCAACGGGGATCGAACCCGGGCCGCCGAACTAGAGATCGAGCATCTTAACTACTGAATTACCAGATCATTTGAAACGAATTTGCTGGACCCTATAAAGACATGACAGTTGGCGTT
Organism: Pissodes strobi; assembly: GCA_016904865.1. NCBI lineage: Eukaryota > Metazoa > Arthropoda > Insecta > Coleoptera > Curculionidae > Pissodes > Pissodes strobi. The sequence goes on along the minus strand of MU183248.1, from coordinate 121,400 downwards.
GCACACACGGAATAGGGATCGGAGTGCTTCGGTGCGCATTACGTTTCCTATACTGTGTCAGCAACCAGTTGCACACACGGTACAGGGAACGTAAAAATGCAAACGGTATAGTAGTAATGCGGTGCAACGATTGATGTTTTAAAGGACAAGGGGTGTTGCACTTTCTGCCGCGTATCAGAATTACCCATGTCTTTACGGTCCAGTGAATTGCTTGCAACAGGTTTGACGGTGCAGTGGTCAGACCCTGTGCTTGTGATACGGTTGGCCCGCGTTCGATTCCCGTGTGACGCTTGACGCATGCATCCGTGCTAATTCAGAAAATGCAAAAATTTTTTTAAATTGTTTTTTCTTGATTCTGGGCATGCCTTAGGTTAGTTTTGTTTGATCGCGCTCCCGCATTGAGCGGAGCGGGCGAAGGACCATGCATGAAGTGAAATATTAGAACGACTTAAAATACTTCTAACACTTCGGTCACGTATGCGCAGGTCCGAAGCTCGAAACTTTGGCCTACGGCAACAGAATGACTTTTTGCACTGCTCGCGATTAAATTTTGCAGTGATGCGCTGAGGAAGATTATAATTGAAATGATCAATATGGCGGGTTGGGGCTTGTCGCTGTGCTGTAATGGTATATACGTAGAAAAATTTGGACAAAAACGGGCGAATGAAATTTTACTTTAGAAACTAGGAAACGACAAGGTCGAAGTGCTATCCACCGACAAAAATATGTACAATAATCCTTTTTTGCCATCAAACTTTGATATATTTTTTAAACTTTTTCGAACTTCTCATGAACTTTTTTTCCAATCTTATTGATGTGTAGTTACAATTAACTGTTTTAATGGTTTACTCTTCTGGAATCGATAAGTGCCTACTTATTTGTTACTTTAAGTGCGCAACAATTACCATTCAAGGGGGCGCCGAATCCTTGCTTTTTTAACGATTTTAACGCTAAAAATTGGGCGTGGCACCCCCAACATTTTTTACCTTCGGAGTGTTAGCCTCCAGCTCGCTTTTTCGTGGTGGCGCCAAAAATGCCACACTTTGTCATGGGCCCTCGGAAAATCCTGGCGGGGTGGCCCCGGATTTGAAGTTAAGCCACTGGCTACCGTGTAAAATAGCTAACAACTCGTAAAGCAACAGCTTACTTGGTAAACCGTCCTCCAAAACGAGAATCACTCTTTATAGGGTTCACCTAACGTTATACAAACAAAAAAGTCGACAAAGCAGCAATTTTACAAAAATTAACCGTACCAGGGTGATCCACCATGATTGGCTACCCCATTATCTTCTTTATTTGACATATTAGGAACAATGTTAAATACGAAAGTAGTAAGATTTTATTCGAATATTTTAAAATCAAATTATTTTATATACAGGGTATATCAAAAAGTGCTATGAACCAAACATGTATTTTTTATTATGGAACTCTGTATATTGTTGTCATTTTTGAAAGAGTGTTTCTTTCTGATATACTTTATGATTAGCAGGGGTGGATAGGACCACCGACACAGGGCTAATGCCCGGTGGGCCGGACGCTTAGGTCGGGCCGCCCGCTTTCTTAGTAAGATTTTTTGATGTTATGAAGTTGATGAAAACCAGACAGTGTACTAATGAAAATTGCATTTTCATGAGCAATGAGCAAAATTATTAACCAACACTTTTTATAATACGCAGCAAAATCAAAATATCAGTTATTGATGCCGAAATCGAAAAGAGGGATCTTGATTTTGAAATACAAGAAGAATTTCCAATTATTAGAAAAAGAAAAGTTAAGAAGTTTTTTGATGAAAATGTTTCAGATGAGTCAATTCAACATTCTCGAGAAAAATTTATTGTTGACGCCTTTGACGTAACAATGGACACTGCAGTTGAGTCCATGGAAAATCGTTACCAGAAAAATTTAAATATAATTACAGACATATCAATCTTTAATTCCTTGTCATTTGACGAAATAAGAAAAAATAAGTGCCTTCCAGAACAAAGTGCACAGTACATGTTACAAAAAAATTTTAAGTTTAAACCAGATGCTTCATATTCAAGAATTAAAGATGAGTTGCTGCATTTTATAAATATTGGGATCTTTATAAAATGTCACTTAAAAATCCCATTATAAATATTATTGATAACGATTCCACATTCTTAACAATTGATGAGAATGAACAAGTTGACATTAAAAAACAATGTAAAAAAGAGGCTGATCTTTGCCGAAACTGCGTTTTCTGTTGCTACTTGAATGTGGTTAAATATAACATGTATCAAAACGCATATCCTTGTTTATATGTTATATATCAATACATTTTAACTCTTCCAGTGACTCAAGTCAGTCTTGTCAACGGAGCTTCTCAATTTTAAAATATATTAAAAATAGATTAAGAAATTCTTTATCACAAGAACACCTTGAATCTTTTATGCTCATGAATATGGAGCGAGATCTGCTAAATAAAATCGACAATGAAGAAATCATTCATAAACTCGCTTTTTCCAGTAGTTCAATGCAGAAAGTACTAACGTATTAAATTATTTTGATGCTTAAAATGTTTATTTGAATTCTATTTTGTTTCAAACTTTTAAAATATTTGTTTTTCGTTTTGTTTCAAAAATAACAAAAAATATTTGTTGTTTTAAAATTTTAGAATATTTGTTTTGTTTATTCGTATTTTTTTACCATTTGTGAAATAGATTTTTTTTTTATTTTGCTAATACCATAAACTTTCCCTCTCAAGTATAAAGGGCCGCTCGGCTCAAGAAGTCCAGGGCCGGTCTGACCCACCCCATCCTCCCCTGATGATTAGTTTAGTTTAAAAAGTGAGTTTAACATGTAATCAAATATTTTTTCACCCGTAATAACTACGCATTATTATGGGTAGCTGGTATGTCATTGTGAAATAATCATTTAAAATTAATCATCAGAAATCAAAACGATGTATTCAGAAAAAGAAAAAAAAATAAACAGTTTCTTTATTTACTAAAAATAATAATATAAATATAAGCTCGAAGGGAATGTATAGCAAATCACAGGGAAGATGCTAATATGTGGATACCCTCTATTAATAGTTTGAAAAAAATTATAACCTGTTTCGCACATAAAAAACTTAAAAAAAAGGTGACGACAGAGTATTCTGGCTAATGAGGAAGAATAACAACATCTTCTTTTATTATCAAGGTAATATTTTTTTTTATCTTAGATGATACGTTATACCTTTTAGCGAATATTTCATCAGATGGTATGTATTTAAGACATAGATAAAAGTTTTGGAGAAATCTATTGTTTTAAAAAAATTCCATCCATTTAAATTTACGAAAATGAAATATATGACTGACGCCAATAAAGCAAAGCGTGTCAAATTGTGCAGATATATGTTAGATGATGATTTTTTTTTGTTAATATTATGGATCGATCAATCTTGTTTAAGCACATCGGGGTTTCCAAAACAGAAAAATATATACCACTCGGCCTCTCAAACCCAGAAAGATTTTTAGAAACAAAACATTCCGAGCGCCGATCAGTTCATGTTTGGTGCGGCATAAGGAAAAATAAAGTTCTTGATATAATTTTTTATGATGCGAATATAACCTAGTTTGGCAACAAGATGCACCAATTACAGAGTATCTAAATGAAAAATATAATGGTATATTGTGTAACTAGGTGGAAAAGCAAAACATTGCTGGACGACTTTGGTAGTTGCTGGAGGAGGCGCATCCGAGGCCAGCAACACAGGAGTCCAGGAATGTGCTTTTCCTACGAGTTGCACATACTATTTTTAATCCGATCGAAATTAATTAGAATACGTGCTTATAAAAATAGAGCCAAATATTACTCTAAATAAAAACGGTGTTTTAAATTTAAACTCAACATAGCTACGGAAACTACAGCTAAATGTTACTTTTAATAGAAGTCAGATCTGACAAACAAGGCGTTTGAATAAGACAGAAATGTTACAACAATCCCGGCCTAGGACGGGAATGTTATATTCCCGGACAGTTATTTTCTATTCCTGTACAGTTATTGCATGTTGCCAGGCAACGAATACAATATACTGGAATCATGACTTTTGCGGTGAGAAAACACATCGAAAAGGTGTCGTTTTTTGTCCGATCGGATAAAAATGTACATTTTAAAGGGGTTGTTTACAAAACCCGCCTTTATTTTAAAAGCGAGGATAATATAGATGAAATTAAAGCCAACAATGAACACGAATAATGAGTATGAATACCCCACATTCAGAATGGTTAAGAAAAGCAATCAACAAATTGAAGACACCTATCTTTCCTTTGTAATGTGAGCCAATGGGCGCCCCTTTTCCCTAATCTTACATCGTCTGGAACGCTGTAATTATATTTTCTTCTTTTTGTTGTTACTACCGTCGCGTCGTCGGTTTCGGAAAATTTCGTGGACTTGATTACTGATTTTGGACTATTGCTACTTCGATCAAAAGTGTTGGTAAACGAATGCTTTTTGTTGAGATAATGATTATTAACATACCGGTTTTGTATTAAAATGAATGGCGGCCATTTTCAACATTTAGTTGAATATAATAATTAATATTTATTTTATGTAGGTATTATTTGAATATTTTTCTAATTAATAAAAAATAATATAAAATATATTTTTTTTAAGTGCTGCAAATAAGGGTTGCAAACTATATATGTTGGTAATCAGGAACTATGTTTCTCAAATAATTAGATTTTAAGAAATTTCAGGTAAAACCTTACAACTTATTTAAAAAAAAATTCTAATATGTCAAATAAAGAGAAAATGAGGTAGTCCCTTTATGGTGGATCTCCCTGTACAGGGTTTCTGGTTATATTTAGAATGATAGCTAATATATTTATTTGAAGAGTTAGCATAGCATATCAAATTTAAAACTCTTAGGCCTTTACCTGAACCGTCAAAATTTGCTAAAAAAAGATCGAGTCTGTAAAAAATAAACATCAACTTCGTTATTTTAAATGGTACATTTATCGGATAGTCCGTTCGTTACTGATTTCGAATATACCAGGTTTGATACCTTCAAAACTAACTGAGAAAATGGCAAAAACTGTGTCATAAGAACAATGCTTTAGACCAACACATTAATTAATATTGTTCTTCTAATTGTTATAGCACAGTTTTTGTCATTTTTCTCAGTTAGTTTTTATATTCGAACTCAGCAACAAACGGACTATCCGATTAATACGGGGATGATATATGGGGTGTGCCATTTAAAATAGCAAAGTTGATGTCTATTTTTTACAGACTCGATCGTCAATTGTTTCGTTTTTAGCAAATTTTTACGGTTCAGGTCAATCCGTAAGACTTTAAAATTTGATATGCTATGCCCTTCAAATAAATATTTTATCTAAGTATAAACAGAAACCATGTACAATGTCATTCATGCATCTGACAGACAATATTCAGTTTTAAATGTATCAAATAAATTAAATTTTGAAAGCGCTATCTTATTAAAAAGAATGTTTACTTCCTGTCATTGTGGTGGTTTTAAGGTTACACAAAGAAAACCATTATTATTTACGTATGTCCTATTAAATGAATGTTCGCAGAACTACTTATCTATCTGCGGGGAACAATCCGGTAAATTATTTGCAACATGCACCTAAAACTCTTTGTGACATCAAACGATAGTCAACCAGACCAACACTGGGCTATTTATTGAAATACAACCGATCCATGCTTTGATCGATGACTACTGCGATTGGACCAACACAAGGAATGAGTTGGGAGTTTCAATCAGGTACTTATCTCGGACTAGGAAATTACTCGAACAATTTTTTCGTAAAGAAGATTTTTTTGATAATTAAAACATTTATGTAAAATAAAAGTTTTGTTAATTTCTGACATGGAATAGAATAACAAGACTCGCAATAACGCGACTATAGAACACAGATGGAAGTAGATAAAAATAATAAATCTATGGAAATAACTCAGATAATTGTTTCGTACATATTTTCAACTACTACTACTACTACTTCTACTTTGTTAACTTATGCAGCAGTGTCATGTTATTGGAATTTAAAATTCAAACACTTTCATTATATAAAAAAATATTATAACTGGGTATACCTATTATTTGTTATTCGTAATTAAATTGTGATTAATTCAGACTATCACACTATCAATTTGGTTATGGGTCTTGCCAGTATTTCTGGACATTATTATTTAGCAAAGAAGGTAAGTACTACGATTTTTTGCTTCAGAGCAATTGAGGGAGAAGGCTTCCAAGAGGTCTTCTAGCTATAAAGATGAAACTATTATACCTAATTCAATAACCCATAATTAGTAAAAGAATGAGATTTAAGTTCTTAACATTATTTTATTCATTCAGCGTGTCCCATGATAGGACAAACGGACCAAACATTTTTGAATTTAAGATCAGTATTTTGGGATTTTGGTCTGCATTGTTTGAAACGACAATTGAGGAGGTTTCGAGCAAAAACAAATAAATCCATCATAAACGATTTTTGGGAAAAGACGATTTTTCTATGACGCAAAAAGTACTAGATTTTTCGTTTATCTTGTTAGCAAATAGTATTAGAGGCATCATAATAAGACTTTCCCTACAATATAAATTTTCAAAAATAATATTTGGGAGAAATAGAACTAAAACAAAAATGGATTTATTTGGTTTTGCTCAAAACAACTGGATTTATTCGGTTTTGCTCAAAACTTTGTTAGCAAACATTAATAAAAATATTATTATAACTAGTACAAACAAAAACATAATATATGTAGTTGACAAACAAGAAAGGATTACCTTTTTATCCTTTTAAACCCATGAAAAAAATTTGAAAAAAATCGTTACTCACAAATTAAACAAAAAAGTAATATTCTTTTCTAAGAAAAAAATTTAGCCAAAGAGCAAACAATAAAAAATAACTTGCTTTTAAAGTTTAAACTACATAATAAAAAGTTAATTAAATATGGAGTGCAGTCACCCTCATTACTCATCTCTTCTTCTTCCTGAGTTATTTCCGCAGTATTTCGACTCGATTTTCAAATAAATGCAAAAATTTCGACGCTTTCCCACTCTCCATAACTGTTGCCATCTATTATTCAAAATACACACTTACTAATTAGATAAAATAGGACACTCGACATCATAATTATTTTTGTTACAGGTACCTAAAATGGAGTTTTTCAGGACGAATCATTGCTGTTTCCGGACGAGGCATTAGCCGAGTCCGGAATAGCAGATGAGTCCTGAAAAACTTCATTTAGGTACGTGTGACAAACACTATTTTTTGTCATACGCTTCCAAAATTTAATTTTTATTTATACGCTTTTTGCAATTCTTCAGAACGCCTAAATTTGCAATTTTACCATAATTTTTGAAATCATAATGTACGACAAAGTTAGCTTAGAATTTGATATCGTAGCAACTATTTGACAATGTCATGTCATTCGAAATTTTTGACATTTAGACATATTCAGGAATTTTGGAATAGTCCGTAAAGGTTGCCATGACGACTTTTAGGGACTAGGCCTAAAAAGAAGCATTTTACGGACTCAAATGAGTCCGTAAAATAGCTATTTTTGGGAGCGTATGACAAAAATATATATTTGGATTTATTCGGTTTTGAGCGAAAAGCGGATTTATTCGGTTTTGCACGAAAATATCAATATCAACCCTGAAATTGACGACGATTTATTCGTTTTTGCATAGCTGGTTTATATGATGTATTTTAACAAACTGAATCGGTATCCGCCGCTAACTCAATTTTCATAAAAAGTGGATTTATTCGGTTTTGCTTGAAAGCTCCTCAATTTACCAAATTTTACTCAAATCGTTATTATACGGGTTCAGTTATAACGAAATTAGAAAAATCCGCAACTAATGAAGTACCTTTAATTTTGAAGTTAGAGCAACATGTTATTAAGATACACTGTCCCGAATTAAAATGTATGTCCTAATCTGGAGTTATACCGCGCTAATTTAACCTATATGGTCTTTGAAAAAATTACCTTATTATGTTATATTATATACCTCAATAATCTGACACGTGTCTTTTATTTTGACGTTCCCAAAGCCAAACTTTTCTACAAAAGTATTAACTAA
>MU183248.1:64252-102458 GCA_016904865.1 Pissodes strobi | reverse complement strand
GTTTTGAAAAGCTAATTTTTCAGCGAATTTAAAAATCAAAAAATATAAAGGGTTTTTTAAAAAAATTTAATTTATTGCCACACCCCGTATACCCAGGGCGCTATTATTTACCATTTATTTCTTTTTTAAATTTGCTGAATATAAGCTTTTCGAAACTACCAAACACTTTTTGGATATGTTAGATAGTATTACGTTTAAAGTTATAAATTATTTGCTTTTTCACATGTTCGGTTAGTAACATTTAACATAAAATTTGAAGTAAGACATGTATGACGTTAAAACTATAAACGTAAATATCTCAAAAGCTATACAAGATATCGAAAGAGTGTTCGGTAGTTTTGAAAAGCTAATTTTTCAGCGAATTTAAAAATCAAAAAATATACAGGGTCTTTTAAAAAAATTTAATTTATTGCCACATCCTGTATACCCAGGGCGCTATTATTTACCAATCAATTTTATAATTTGAACCTACCTTTTATCTTCAATGATAAGAAAGTTGCCGAGTATTTCAATCATAAACAAAAAAACACCCTGTACAGGGTGTCCAAAATTCGAGCCTCATCATTGGGATCTCGGAAACTAGAAGAGATACGAGGTCAGTTAAATGGAGGCAAAGTTGTGCAGTTTGATGCTAATCAAAATGCCACCTTACAAGTCTAAAAATTCCGAATACTTCCGAAGATTTTTGGAAAAAACGAATATTCGCGATTTAATTTTTATTTTTTTATGACTCTATTTGAATAGATAGAACAAAATAAATTTCACATTTTCATTGCTACTTTTTCTGTTCTTCACTATGGTGTTATCAGATTTTCAAACCGACGTTTTGTCTTCGAGCTGCCATCATCAACTTTGTTTTTTTAAATACGGCCCTGGATTTTTTATTATGGATTTTAAGAGCTTCTAAGGTCCCAAAATCAATGATATATCGCACTTATTCCAAAAATTCATATTAGTGACATTTTCCATAAGAACTCATGTGTTAGAGAGAGACAGAAAATATATTTTTAATAGGATTAAAAATAAAAACCTTTTTTTACACATTAACGCTTTGCATAAAGAAAGCTTAAAACTAACATAAGAAGTGGTTAATAAATAATATAATTATTAAAGTGTCAACCCTCAAACCATAGGCTCTAGGCAATATTTTTAGCAATTTACCCAAGTAAATAGTTGTGTGGGGTTAGATTTGGAATAAATATTAAATTTCACATTCTTATTGTTGTATCGCACCTTTTCGAAAAAATCATTTTAAAGATTTCCTGGTAAGATCTTATCAAAAATCTATTTTCTATCTCTCTAACACATGAGTTCTTATTAATTTTTCGATCAAGTGCGATACTTCATTGATTCTGGAACCTTAGAAGCTCTTACGAGTCCGTAATAAAAAATCCAGGGCCCTATTTAAAAAAAAACAAAGTTGATGATGGAAGCTCAAAGACGAAACGTCGGCTTGAAAATCTGATAACACCATCTTGTAGAAAAGTAAAAGTAACAATGAGAATGTGAAATTTATTTTCTTATATATATTCAAATAAAGTCATAAAAAATGAAAATGGAATCGCGAATATTCGTTTTTTTTTTCAAAAAATCTTCGGAAGTGTTCGGAATTTTTAAACTTGTAAGATGGCATTTTGAGCAGCATCAAATTGCGCAACTTTGCCTCCATTTAATCGATCTCGTATCTATTCTAGTTCCTGAGATCCCAATGATGAGGCTCGAATTTGGGACACCCAGTACAGGGTGTCCATTTTTCGACACTTTCACGGGGTATCTCGCTTAATTTTAAAGATAGAAGGTTGCGGTTTCTGCAACACTTTTTTTTTGTGAAACTAAACATGCCGCCAACAAAAATTTCATAGCCCTCTTGGTTTTTGAATTAATTTGAAAATCACTTTTGACTCGGTTTCCCTTTAAGTAGTAAGTTATAGAACTTTTTCCCTAGAACTGAATGGCGTAGATTGTTTTTTTCTTGCGCCAATCGTTTTAAAGCTATAAAGCGTATGTTTTTTTTTAATGGAACACCAGTCAAATTAGGCATTTTCAGGGTTTTTCAATAATATATAATAGTATATATTTATTTTTAAAATCAGCTTAATAATAGTGTCACGATTTGTGTTTTTTATCGGTGACGACACGCCTTACTTAGCGTGTAGGAGAGCAACTCAGATTTAGGAACGCACTACGTCAAGTTGAGAAGAGATAATAAAGGAGACACATCGATAAAAACAATAACAAGTTTATTTACAAACAAACTTAACAACGGTTAGATTGTATACTAATAAAGGCGTGTTTAAGATTATAGATTAATTAAGAGTTTACACTATACCCAATTAATATGAAATGCATGTCTTCTCGAGGGAGGCTTAGTTCAAAGTTTGTCTAGCAAGCGACGTTACTATTTTATTAATAAAGTTTATGTGAGCGGGTTGTCTTTTATTTAGGTATTTGTTCTGATATTTATAAGGTAAGTATTTTAAGTTTATCACGAATTGCTAAGGCACTTTAACTACTTTTTTGAAACTCCCCAAAAACTATCCCTTCACTAGAAGTTCTGATGCTTCATAAATTCGACTCTCTCTATACTTTTTAGTAGCCCCCGAATGCCGTATACCTATGCATACGTTCACTCAGGTTAGGTAAGGACCTGACAACCTTATACCTGTGTATAAGTGTTCTCAGTTATGGGGGTTGTGGGATAGAACAGCTAGAAGTGTACGCACCTGTGTGCTGTACGGCAACTAGACTGAGCGGTTTGAGAGACCCAAAAGTCTAATTTACTCGGCGTTTGCCGGCGTATTTATATGTTACAAAATGCTGATGATTGCATCATTAAGGATTAAAGTCGCTCCCGTCGACCGCTCAAATTGTTTATAATTAACAGTGAATGTTTATATAACATTTTTCAAGTTCAAGTTCAAACTTGCGACAGGGTGATATTTAATTAATGATTTTAATTAGTTCACAATAGTATATTATTTTATATGGAGGAAAAGTGATACTTTTCATGGCGCGCTCGTGTTTAACAGCCGAACGGAGTGAGGCTGGTAATAGAGAGCAAGCCATGAAAAGTAACTTTTCCTCCAAATAAAATATGCTGTTTTTTCTTCAAATGTCGACAAATTAATGCAAAAACATCTCTTTTTAACAGTAATAATATCTAATTATTATTAAAGATAAATGGGTTCGCAAAGCGGCTTAGACCACGGTCGTAGGTGGCCTTGCTTAGACCGGTGTCGGTGAAATGTAACATAAAGCTGTCAGTGGACACTGTCAACAATAATTATTTTTTTAAGATGCGTCTCCGATTGCGTTTTAATTCCGTATTGATAAGCAGTTATTGAGTAAGTTCGATTAAATAATAAACAATTTGTTCCTAAATTAGTGATTTTTAGAAATGCAGTCACAAATTGAGTGATAAATACAAATTGTAGTTTAATAAATCTTGAGTTGTTGACGCTTATTTTGTTGTCTGTTTGTATTGTATCTATGTTGCTATGACAACACTTTTACCTCCGCCGGCGGAAAAGTGAAAAGTAAAGCTCCGGCGGAGGAAAAATGAAACTTCACGGCCGCCTACACAGTCGAGTAATGACGGATTTACTGACGTTTGAAGAAAAACTAGTTTTCTCCAAATATATTATGTTATTTAATAGCAGTAGCGCGAAAGAAATTAAACATTTTTGGATAATATTTATTCTGTAGAAGTTTCGTCAAAAGTGAAAATTTTCAAATTCATCCGGTATATCAAAAACCAAGAGGGCTATCACATTTTTGTTGACCGCATGTTTGGTTTCATAAAAAAGTAGCAGCGTCACGAAAACTGCAACTGTCTATCTTTAAAATTAAACGAGATAGCCAGTATAAGTGTCGAAAAATTGATACCCTGTACGTTTATATGCGTCTAGTAATATCACATCAGGTATATTTTAAAGATAATTGTCATTGTGAAACAAACATTTTCAAAATTTCGGGTAACATACCGTGGTGACAACTTGATATTATTGCAGGGTGGTTATTTATATTTTGACCCATTTTGATCTTAAATAACGAAAATGCTATCGAGCTGCGGTTTTCACTGAATAATTCCATTTTATTGAAAGTTTTTTGAAGTATATGTCATTTTATTTTGACAACAGGAAGTACCGAAAACAAAATGGCCGAATAAGTATCGGATAACTCTGTTATTTTAGATGGAACACCCCGTATATTTTCTCAAAATCTTAAGGCTTGTTCCTTCCCCTTTTCAAAAATTTAGTTATAGCTATTTTTTAGAATAATGAATTTATTGAGCTCCAATAACAACAACTCAAAGAAGATTTAAGAATATGTTTAGGAAAACTTCATCCACAAAAACGCAATTAAAACCTGGTACAGAAAATTTTGGAGTACAGGATCTTTATCAAGTAGGAAACTAACAAACGATGAAAATTTACTAAACAAGACAAGTTATGGTGGTAACCGAACATCCAAGCCTACCAACAAGAAAAATCCCAAGTTCTAGAGAAATTACTAACTAACTAACTTTATATAAATATTGATAATAAACCAATAACTACACTTACAAAAAAATCACTAGGTACTGATATGCTGGAAGTGTCTTCCATCGACTTCAATACATTTATCCACGTTGCGTTGGTAACAAACATATTAAAACTATGGACTAAATATTCTTCTGGAATGCTTTTAACTGCTCTAACGTTTGGGGTAGTGGATTATAACATTGTTCTTTTACATACCCCATAAGAAATGTTTGGAACCATTAGTCCGGGGAACGCCCATGGAATAGGACCTCCTCTTTCAATTCACCTGTTTTCAAAGACGATGTTTAGTGAATTTCCGGTAATCAATGCATAGTGGGGTGTAGCTCCATCTTGTTGAAAGCACACTGAATTCAATATATTTTCCTGCTGTAATTGAGGATAAAAATTTTTCCAGTATATCGACATATGTACGGGAATTTACAAGTGGATTTCCAAAATGAATGGACCATAAATTTTTTCCTTGCACACACCACACCGAACTGTGATCTTTGGCGAATCTCTCGGATTCTCTTCTGCTTATATTCTGCAATTATGTTTATTAAATTTCCCGTTTATATGGAAAGTGGCCTCGTCAGACATTATTAGTCTTTCCAAAAAAATATCGGTTTGTTCTTATTAAATTTGGTAAGGTCTGGCATATTTTCTTGGAAAATCCGTTTCTTTAATTTCTTGTAAAAATTATATCTTATATGGCTTTAGTTTGAGAACTCTTGTCATGATGTTTTGCACTGTCCAACGAATAATTTCTGTAGAACTTACGATTTTTCTTCTGGATAGGCTTGGATGTTCTTCGGTTACCTCCATAACTTGTATTGTCTTGTTTAATAAATTTTCATGGTTTACTGTTCACTTCCTATGTGTTAACGATCCTGTGTTCAAAAATTTTCTATTCCAGCTTTTAATTCCGTCTTTTGTGAGTGAGGCCTTATTAAACATATTCCTAAATCTTCTTTGCGTTGGTATTAAGTTTGTTCTAGCAGCGATTTCAAACCAAAGCCAAGCCATCCGGAGTTTGCGCATAGCGATTTAAAGGTCGCTTATATTGCAATGCGCAAACTCCGGATGGCTTGGCTTTGGTTTGAAATCGCTGCTAGAACAAACCTAATATTGACTGGGTTTCTGCAAACAGTATCACAGTTATCACACACTTCCCGTTTTCACTCAAAGAGAACATTTTACTTCGAAAGAATGTGTCAAAAGTGAACGACACTGACATTTATGGGATAATGTAAATTTGTTTCCACAGCCGACTTCTCAAAAAATAACATTAACCCCGAAATTTTTATTGATATGCAGTTGTTTTTTGGAGCTCAATAAATCCACTATTTTAAAAAAATAACTATAACGTGTAATACATTTTTGAAAAGGGGAAGGGATATGGGACGTGCATTAAGATTTTGAGAAAATATACAAGGTGTTCGATTTAAAATAATAAAGTTGTCCTGTACCTGAAATCCGGTCATTTGTTTTTCGGTACTTTCGGTTGTCAAAATAAAATGACATATACTTTCAGTAAAATGAAAGGTAATTATTGCTTATATGGTTTTCTGCTATTTTTTTAATTAAACGGAAATTTTTTTATATAGGCACACTCTAGTACCTTTGGAAATTGCAAATACTGACGAATTAGGGTTAACCCAAACCAATCAAAACTAACCCAAATTAAAAAAAGAAAACAAACATAACTTAAAAAAAAAATCTCTTCTCCCCCAAATATCATTTGCACCAGGCTTTTCAACATGAGGGGCCCTTTACAACAGTTTGCACGATACATTACAACTGAATTTTAAAAATCTTCGTTGTTCTTCGAAACTAATTATTTCTTTTACCTATACCATTGCGTATTTTAAAAATGCAGGTATAATATGTGTGTTGTAAAGCTCCAGATAAGGAGCGAATCGTTTGGGATATATTTTATTTTATATGTGTTAAATTATTACCTCACAAACCTATAGCTAAGAATAAACTGATACAGTTAATAAGAAAAAAGAAAATTATTTTGTAAACTTTGATAATACCGCTTTGATCAGCGACCCTGGATATCTTTAGTATCACCCACAAATCTAATTTAATACGTATTACCAACGAACATTATCTTGTTAATGTTCGGTGGTATTACACACAATGTATAATGTAGATAAAAAACTGTCGCTGAGAACAAAATGTTAAGTACGCTACTGTACATTGGCACACTATAATAATTCTTTGTTGAAGCAATACCAAAAGAAAATTAAGAGCAATTTACTTACAACCGATCTCTTTTTTCTTATCAGCAGGATACTGCTGAGAGTTTATCAACAAAGTAAAGCACAACACTCTTCCAGTTCCAAGTAAGACTTGGAACTGTACATTGTACTGTACAATCATAATAATGTTCAGGATAAGACTAATAGGCTTTTTGGGCTTACTTCTAGTTAGTTTTTCTTTAGGTGATCAAAGATTGCTAATTGATCAGTTAAGATGGAACTTTTTAGAGATGGAAAACGAAATGTGGAACTTTTCGTCAAACGGTTTGTTACACATGCAACAGGAAGAAGCGGAGACATATTTAGTGAAGAAATTTTATGATTTTGATAAGGACTTAAGTCAGGTAAGACTATGTAAGGATATATTGTATTCACTCGATTACTAAAATTCGTAGAGCATATATGAAGAACTTTACGAGAGTAGTAAAAGTATAAAGTAACGTTACTTACCTGAAACTGATTAAAGTCTAATAATACCCGAGATTACGTTACAAACAACCAATCTTACCTAAAACAAAAAAATATATATTAAATACAGAAAAATAAAAAAACATAAATTCGAGATCGCGGATTTTTAGAAAGATTTATTTGGGACAAACGCATTTCCCTAAATCGGTTTCACTCAGGTTTGCAATTTTTTACTACTTTTTAATAATTGCATGTTCTTACGTCAACTTCCGGTTTGTAAGAATTTTTGTTTATTTCTATTTTAGAAAACTTGTGATTTAATAACTTCAATACAAAAATAACTATAACATATTATATGCCTTTGAAAAGCTTCTGACGAGCCCGCACGAACCTTGAAAAAATATACAGGGTGCCTCAATTGAAAAACTATGTTTGCGTCATATGTCAAAAATTAATACACTTAGAAAAAAATGTAAGTGCGCCATGGAATTATACGTAAAAAACTATACAAATTGTCCCAGAAGTCGACGATCAAACTTAAGGGGGGAGGTGAGGTTCTTTAGCATCAAAATAACCCTATACATGCAATCCAATTGTTTATGGTTAAAGTTATTTTAGTTTTTAATATTGTACGAAAATCGAAATTTACGTTTACTAAAAAAGTTTATACAAAATAAAGCCGATATTCTACGGTTTTATTTTTGGTTATGTTGGGTCATTTTTTAATTTACAAAACATTTTCAAAAAGCTCCTTATCTTATAGCAATGAAAAAAGTGGACTTAAAAAAAGAATTTGTGTCTTCAAAAAATCTTTTGTAATGGGTGATAATGAAATTTTCCATTAAAAAAACTGAGCAGCCCTCAGAAAAACTTTAGATTTTAAACTTAAGTTAAGATATGAGAACATTGTTTAACCTATTTTTCTTGCAAAAACTCTAATTTGTTACTTTCCATTTTATTTTAATACAAAAAATTGTGACAATACATTTTTTATGTATTCATATTATGGTATTAAGTGCATTAAGCGTTGAACATGTCTGCCGCCTACCCTAAAGATATTTCCTAAATTTAAAGTGGACCAGATTGAAAATATTCGAATATTGCTTACGGTTTGTTTTTGGTACTTGACATAAGAATAACAAACAATTTAGTATTTTTCAAATCAGTCTTTAGGAATTTTTAGTTTGTATAAGAATATAAACTTGCACGCTGTCGTTAAATCTAATTTTAAAATTCACGACTTAGCTTCACATTTCGAAGCTTGCGATTATTAAGTACTTTTTTTCGATTATTAGGTGAACTAAATGCCTTATTCGTCGCAGGTATATGCAGAAATGCATTAAGTATGTGTACTGGTTTTGTGACGGTAACGCTAGGGCTGCTATTAGACAGGGATGCCAGATCGATTTCCCCCGTCGAAATTTAAAAATCCCTCAAAAAACCCTCGAATTTTGAAAAAAATACCCCCAACAAATTTTTTTGCTTTCGTAGATTATTATTTCTGGATTTTAATAATTTTTCGTGGCTAAAATATTTTCGCCATATCTCTAAAATACCTCAAGAACTAGAAAATATTTAGTGCAAATAAAAGCTACTGTGTCCAGGAAAATTTTATTTTCCAAATGAAAGAGAGAACTTATAACAGTAAAAACAATATTAAAAAAAAAAGAGGTGTGTGCTTAAGACCATACGACAGGAGTGAAAACTCCAATAAAGCGAAATTAACAGCTAAATAAAAATAAGAAAAAAAGTTTCTCGAAAGAAGGCTTCGGGCATTGTCTTTATATAAACAAAGCTTCGGGTATCGAACCCGATACTTCTCGCAGAGTCTCGCATCAATATCCACCACCTTACTCGAAAGTTTTTGTCGAAAACGAGTATAAGTATACAGACCGGTATTATACATATTTATACCTAGTCGATTATTGTGTTTATAATTTGGTAGTGTTAGGTAGATGATTATTCGAATTAATATGTTACGGACTGACAAGATGTTTTTATTTCTCTCTCTCTCGCTTGGCTAAAGTCGAATTGAGCCGACTTTACTCGAATGAACGTTAAAGAGCCGAGCGTGATGCGTGATCGCTCTAGTTGATTCAACACCGAGGAAAAATGTGCTAAACGCGCCTAAAGGCGTTTTAACTTCAAAAATATAATATTTCTTGAGCTGATTACTTAGTATATTTAACCTAAGTTAAATAACGATAAATTTCTTTAATAGTACATAAAAACACATGGCGGATTGAGTATTTTTATGCGGCAACTATAGATGGCGTCGGCGCAGCTCGGACATAAAAAATAGTAAAATATATGTATTTTACAGCTGGTTATGGCCAGAATAATAATTGGATTTTTGTGCTTTTATCTGATTTTGTGATTTAAGAGATCAGGTTTGAGTCGACTGGCGTCAAACTTAAAATATCTTGTTATTCCCCAGGTAAATATTGTTTCCCTAGTAGAAATCCACAGAAAAAATATACCCGAAAAATATCTCAAAGAAAAATAAATCACCTAATTTTTGGGGGAAATCCCCTAATCTGGCAACCCTACTGTTAGAGAGTATATGCGCAGAGAAGGAAGGCCTAAAGCACGATACACACACGCCACACGGTATGCCAGTAAAGCCGCTCAATTCTGTCCGCCACGCGCATCGACGTCACGTGTGAGCTTTGCCGTTAGACTGGCTGATGCAATTACATGACATTTTTATGAGCGGGAAGGGTTTTTAAATATTTTGAGTGTGTTAAGGCGTTTGATTTTAATATTTTTATCGAGCTTTGTAACAATTAGTGATTACTGTGTTTAATTATAATTTTTTTTTAAACAAAAAAAACAAAATATGCTGGCATAAGATTGCTCAGATTTCCTATGAATGAAGATTTGGTAAAAAAATGAAGTCGCGTGCCGGACTGTGAATAAAACATATTAAAATATAGTCAATATATTACTTAGTTTTCTATTTTTAGACTGTAGACAACATTTTATTTTTATAGAGTGTGTCTGTTTAGAGAAACTACCTACTGGTTTTTTTAATTGTAAATCATTTTAGCGTGAAAAAGTAGTTTTTGTCATACGCTCCCAAAAATAGCTATTTTACGGACTCATTTGAGTCCGTAAAATGCTTCTTTTTAGGCCTAGTCCCTAAAAGTCGTCATGGCAACCTTTACGGACTATTCCAAAATTCCTGAATATGTCTAAATGTCAAATTTCGAATGACATGACAAAATTGTCAAATAGTTGCTACGTTATCGAACCCTAAGCTAAATTTGTCGTACATTATGATTTCAAAAATTATGGTAAATTTGCAAATTTAGGTGTTCTGAAGAATTGCAAAAAGCGTATAAATAAAAATTAAATTTTGGGAGCGTATGACAAAAAATAGTGTTTGTCACACGTACCTAAATGAAGTTTTTCAGGACTCATCTGCTATTCCGGACTCGGCTACACCTCGTCCGGAAACAGCAATGATTCGTCCTGAAAAACTCCATTTTAGGTACTTGTAACAAAAATAACTATTTTAGACAATCTATTTTTTGTCTACAGGGTGTTGCAAAAGTCTGGTCAACCAAACTTTTGCAGCACCCTGTATATCATGTGATGTCTATTTATTTTCTAGATATTCATCACCAATGTTAACGAAATGGTTCAGATGTCAAAAAGAAAAATATTAATAAGTACTATATGCATCATCTACATTGTACAATTATTGTTTACTTCTAGATTCCTCAAGATCTCCTTTATGGAGTAGAACCCTTGAGAAGTATCCCTGATTTTTTGTTCTTCTATTCGGAACTTAAAATCATCGAAACTACATATGAAAAATTCAGAGAATACCATAAACTACAATTACAAGGATCCATAGACAAAGTAGCAATAGAAGATATCATCTATGATATAAAAAACAATAAGACTGGAGCAAAAAAAACCATGGACCGTGTTTACGGAATAGCATACGAACAAGGAGACAGTATCAAACAAGAAATTTATAGGGTAAATAGAGCTAGGTTACTCTGCAAAATGAACAAATTGTACGGCGGATTATTTTTTTATTTGAAGGCATATATTTTACTGTAAATACTATATTTATATCCCGAAATAATACCTAATTGGTGTATCTGAATTGGGCAAAATTTAATTAAGATTTGAACAGAGGCGAATAACTGTTGCGAATTTAAACATAGCAATTTCAAGTCCGATAGCACCCAAAATTAACATTAGACTATAAAGTTCACTCTAAGCCCCTCCCCCAGCATTTCCCTCCTTGCCCCGTCACGGAACCTGATGAAATGCTGGTTAACCGCTTAGGCCTCGTGCTACGTTTCACCCCGTCTCGTCTCTCGTCTCTGGTCTAAAGGCTGGCATCTCGCCTTGGTGAGCGCTACATCAAAAATGCCGACTGAGAGTGGACCTTCAGTCTCTTGTTAATGTTCGGTGCCGATAGCAGTGACCGACAAATAGTTTGAGTGAGCTCAGGTTATCAGGTTGTATTCAATAGCACATTCAAACAAATTTAACTGCTTGTGTTATAAACAAACGCATTTTCAACAAATTACTCAGAAAGAATGTTTTCTCTAGGACCCTGATGACTGTGTCAACAATAATAGTTTACTTATATAGCTATATCGACGTTTTAAGATTATTTGTATAGCAGTAAACTTAAAAATAAATTGTGCCTCACCTTTATAAGTACACAACTGAAGTGAAACTTCTGAAAGAGATATAAGGAATTGTTTTAATATGTTTAAGCCTTTTTTTCTCAACTTTTACGCCCGCTTTCGACCTTTTGTATATTTCTCTTTTTTCAAGATTTTTTTTAACGAAAACCGCGTTTCTTTAACTTTTTTTTTTATTAATTTTTTTCCTTATTTCGTTTTATAATATTCTTTATTAACTTGCCGTTTTTTTTTCTCTTTTTTCTTTATTAATTGTCTTTTCTTATTTGGTTTTATAATATTTTTATTAACTTTCCGAAAATGTTTTACGTTTTTTTAAATTTTTTCAAAAATTTTGTTTTTTTCATGGAGCATTTTTTCTTACCATTTTTGCCATCCCCGACCTCGTAGCTGAATTCCTTCGCTTTTTTTGGCAGAAAACCGCGTTTCTCTTTTTTTTATTAGCCTATTTTTACTTATTTCGTTTTATAATATTTTTATTTCCGATTACGAAGTTCGTGTTCCAAAGGGTGTGATGGGACATTATCTACTAGTAAAAATCGCTTTTATTGGAAGCTTACGTTTTCTTAAGAACTGTGTTACCGCTGCTGAAACAAATTTATCATAAAACCACGTTGTAAACAGAATGAAATCTATCCATGCACTTTCTTGATGTGTATAATAAACCGATAATGCATTGGGTGAAATATTTTTTCATTGTTCTGGGATGGGCCGAATTTTCAATAATCACTAATGAGATTTTGTGCGTTTGCATATGCCATTAGGGTTAGTCACTCTGTGCCGCATTTGTGTCCAGAGGTAGAACTTTCCTCGTTAAATGCAAGTGTTTTTGTCGGAAGATTTTTTTAATTAAGGCCGCTCTCATGGCAGTTATAAATTCGATCTGTTGTGTACCCACCTCTTTTCTTCGATTAACTGAGTCAGGTGTTGCTTAAAATTTTCAATTATATAGAAACTTTAGTAGACAATGTCTTAATACACACAACCTTAACTGTCTTAACATCATACCTTGGCTTCCAGCGGTCTAACTATCCCACATTTGCAGTAACACGATCCGTATTGGGGAACTCTCTGATAATTAATAAAGCTTTTTGATGCAATATAGATCTCGAAACTGGCACTTTTTGGGATTTTTGCTGAGTAAACCACATTCACTTTTTCATATTGAGTATATCTTTCATCGATTTTATTCGAGACGACGAAGCTCTTTTAATTGAACACCACTGCTCTTCCAGCCACCAACAGTTACTTATCTAGACTACAACTTTTTCCTAAATTTTTTATTTTATTAACGGCTCCATTATGTAACACTATGTTGACAACAGAGCAATAAAACTAAAACCACAGAAAACTACTGGGGCAACGGTTTGTGTTTGTGCATCGAGAAAAATCAGGAAATCACACAGTTTCAATGGGGAACAATTACTACGTTTCGGGCTCGGACATTATTAACTTACGGTCGTTTAAAGCAGGACGCCCACAGAATCGGCACAGACCGGCCCGCACGGCCAGCACTGCCGGCATAAGTTGCTATCTACGTTATTAAACGAGATGCCGTTCCGCGCTGGTCCGATTAAATGGGCGCTGCCTCGTTTAATAACGTAGATAGCAACTTATGCCGGCCGTGCTGGCCGTGCCGGGCCGCATATTTACACATCCTCACATACGACGGTACCAGGATGCTGAAATCGGTTAGGGTTTGTAAGCGTTTGTAGTACTACAAAAGCTCACTGATTTGGACACCTAATCGCGCCATGTCTTTACGGTGCAATCAATTTGCGGTAAGAGCTCTCGTGGTCTAGAGGTTTAGATGGCTGGGTCTCACCTGGACGGTCCGGGTTTGCTTTCTTCTTTTTTTTTTAGGTTAAGTTTCGAAACAGTTTTTTCTTGATTTTGGGTATGTCTTGGATTAGTTTGGGTTAGAACCTGGTTAGTTTCCTTTCCGCTTCGCTCGCTACGGGGGGTAGCGACCGAAGCGAGCGGATGGCGATGCGAAAAGCGAAATATTATATAACAGCGTATTTCAGGTGCCCAAATCAATGAGCTTTTGTACGCTTACAAAACCTAACCGATTTCAGCACCCTGGTGCCTATGATAGCCTGTTACGTAGGTGCCGAAATCAGTGAGCTTTTGTAGCGTAATTATTGTTTACAAAGGCTCACAGTTTTCAGCACCTTGGTGCCATCGTATGTGAGGATGTGTAAATATGCTGCCGGGCCGGTCTGTGCCGATTCAGTGGGCGCCCTGCCTAATCCGGATGTATACGTTCGCAGATGAAAGCTCTGTTAATCGAGACTGCATGGGTCAATCCAGGTTATACTGTATTACGAATTAAAACAAATCTCTCATCGTTTTGCCGAACACCGTATAAATTAAATGATACATTTATAAATACAACAGAACTCTATGCTGATGTCAATCTACAGTATATTTGATTTGACAGATGTGGACGGGTACTTTTCAACACGCGTGTGATATTAATAGTTTTCAAAGCATAAGAATTTAAATAGTGCCTTTTGTGTCATTTTCACAGGTGGTCGTAGGAAAAATAGTGTACAGGGTGATCCAGACAACTGTTAAAATGGAAATATCTTTATTATTTTTGAAATTAGAAAAAATATTCTGAACAAAAGTTTAATTTCATCTGCTTATACCACCGTCTCTATAGATATTCTAATAAGTCCGGTCACTCCAGCGTGCCGTGAAAAATACTACCGTTGGCCTTGAACACACTCGGCCACGGTACAGCAGATGTATGCGTGCAGCAACGGTGTACGATCAATATGAATAGTCAAACTGCCGCTGCCGATTATTTTTATACGGGGAGCGTTCTATTAGGAATAAATGATATGAATATGATTATGTATTAATGTTTGGATTATTTATTTGTTATGAACAATTATTGACATTCTCTGTCTCATTTATAGCTCATTAATGATAAAAATTTGTAATAGTTTTTTAGTATTATAATAAATAAGCAAATAATAAACGAAATATTTTCTACGATATGGATAAAAATACCAGTAGGCATATAAAGTTAATACGGAACCCAAAAACAACTGGTATTGTTTAATTACGAACCCAAAATACAAAATATATCAGGAAAATCGCGACAATGGAACAATTTTAACATGATATTTTCGGCTGTCGATAGTTATCGATATCTTATAACATTTTTTGTTATTAATATGACAAATGCGTTCACAGTGGATGTCGTCTTTAACAAAAAAAAAAAAGAAAATTAAAACACCAACTAACCCGTGCTACACCCATATCTTAACCTAAACATTGAAAGTGTTTTCCATCTGGGGTTTTTTATTCTTAATTAGTGGTTAGAACAGCTCTCAAACTTACTTATACTCATATATAACTCAACTTATATAAAGTCAACAGCATGGGTAATAAGTTTCGAAAAGAATGAGATAAAAAAATTTGATTTCACTCAGCTCCTATCAAAACAGTTAAAAACAAAACTACTGCTATTGACGGCCTTCGCCGCCACCTGTTTTTGTAGGGTTTTTCCCCTCTGCCGCTCAGCCGTCGAACTGCATCAGCGGCAAGTCCGACTGTACATAATTTGGGTGAAGGTAAATATTATAAATCCACAAATTTCACGCTATTTTGATATTCTTTGGATTCATGAAAGTGATTTTTCAAAGCCATGCATGTAACGACAACCGGCTCAAAAAAGTAAAATAAGTTGAGACTCGATAACGAAGTATTCACTTCTATCACGTATACTAAAATCATTAAAAACTTGTACAAATCTACTGTAATTGCTACTACTTTTTTCTGCCTACTTTCAATGTATTGTTTTGTTTTTATTGAAATCTCGCAGACGGCGCAGGGCAGGTTTGTAGACAAGGCTGTGTTGCCAGATTTATTCTTTAATTCTATATGATTTAAACTTAAAATGGTACATTTCTCTGTTTGGCAATTTTATGTTAGTCAATAGTTGTATTGTGCTGAATTTAAATCAATATCTATTATTCATGAAATTATTATTTTATATAACTTATTAAAGCGCGGCAAAGCAATAGTGATATTAAGCCGATAAGAATTGATATCGCCCCTGTAGAGCAAAGAGGGGCCAAGCGCCAATTTAAATAGAAAACTTTGTTATTATTGATTTCACATGAAATTTTATTCTTGATAAAAGTTGGTGCTTGGAAAAAAACTAATTTTGACAATGCTAAATTAAGGATAAGTTATACAGGGTACTTAAAAAATACAAAAATGATGGTTAAAAAAATCAAAACATTGGAATATCGGAAAAAAAGGGGCCAAGCGCCAATTTAAATAGAAAACTTTTTTTTATTGATTTCACAGAAAATTTTATTCTTTATAAAAGTTGGTGCTTGGAAAAAACTAATTTTGACAATGCTAAATTAAGGATAAGTTATACAGGGTACTTAAAAAATAAAAAATGATGGTTAAAAAAACCAAAACATTGGAATATCGGAAAACCTTCTACAGAAAAAATAAAGCTCGTATCAAATTAAAAATAAAAGTCAAATACCATTTTTTCCAAAAGTACACCGTTGCGGAGAAAATCCATGTCAATTATTGAAAAAACCCCCTTTTTTTCTTATTTTTGTCCTTGTTTTTTTCAGCAACGATGCGCTTTTGGAAAAAATGGTATTTGACTTTTATATTTATCTTAATAGGAGCTTTATTTTTTCTGTAGAAGGTTTTCCGATATTCCAGTTTTTGTTTTTTTAACCATCATTTTCGAATTTTTTAAGTGCCCTGTCCTTATTTTAGCACTGTCAAAATTAGTTTTTTTCCAAACACCAACTTTTATCAAGAATAAAGTTTCCTGTGAAATCAATACTAATAAAGTCTCCTATTTAAATTGGCGCTTGGCCCCTTTTTGCTCTACAGGGGCGATATTATTCATTGATCTATATCAAAGGTCGAGAAGACGATTTGAGGCGCATATTTTATTTCCTTATATTCCTTGCGTTTCTATACAAGCGTCTAGCGTCTGCGGTATAACTATTTGCAATCATGCGCAGTTGCGTTTCAGGATCAGCTTCTGTGGTTGTGATACTACGGCCCGAGTTCGATTTCCGTCGGTGACAAGACAGGTTTTATTTTTTTTGTTACATTTATTAGCTGGGGTTAATTTTGGTTTTGTGTTAAGCAGGGTTGGTCAAGCGGGTAACGCGCCGTCTCAATGCGCTTGTTTGATTAATTAAAGTTAGTTTAGATTATTTTTGCTTAATTTGGGATACTTAAGACAAGCGCGCGTAGCGAGTAGCACAGTACACGTGATTGAAGTGAATATTTCTTTAACGAGTTTCAACTCTTTTTATTTATATGAGCCGGTTTCGATAGGTTATAGCCAATTTTAATACATTTGGTGAGTTTTGGTTAGTCGTCTAGTCAACTTTCGGTTAGTTTCACTAAGTCTCAATTTATTTTAGTCATTTCAACCGGTTCCGATAGGTAATAATAAATTTTAATAGATTTGGTTAGATTGGGTTAGTCGTCGAATCAACTTTCGGTTAGTTTCACTTAGTCTCAACTTATTTTAGACATTTGAATCGGTTTCGATACGTTATAATCAATTTTAATAGATATGGTTAGATTGGGTTTGTTCAACTTTCAGTTAGTTTCACTTTGTCTCGACTTATTTTAGTGATTTAAACCAGTTCCGCTAGGTTATAATCAATTTTAATAGATTTGGTTAGTTTGGGTTAGTCGTCGAATCAACTTTCGGTTAGTTTCACTTAGTCTCAACTTACTTGAGACATTTCAGCCGGTTCCGATACGTTATAATCAATTTTAATATATTTGGTAAGTTTTGGTTAGTCGTCTAATCAACTTTCGGTTAGTTTCACTTAGTCTCAATTTATTTTAGTCAATTGACCAGGTTCCGATATGCTATAAACAATTTTAATAGATTTGGTTAGATTGGGTTAGTCGTTGAATCAAGTTTTGGTTAGTTTCACATAGTCTCAACTTATTATAGACAGTTGAATCGGTTCCAATACGTTATAATCAATTTTAATACATTTGGTTAGTTTTGGCTAGTCGTCTAATCGACTTTCGGTCATTTAATCGAGTTCCGATATGCTATAACCAATTTGAATAGACTTGGTTAGTTTGGGTTAGTCGTACAATCAACTTTCGGTTAGTTTCACTTCGTCTCATAAAAATTGAATAATTCTTTACCAATTCCATAAGAGAAAAAGAGGGAGAGATAACGTGTAGTTACACAACATTCATCAACAGTACAATAAGAAAAACTACGCTTTCCATCTCAACCTTATATATTTTTGAAATAGCGTGTAGCGTAATTCGTGCGAAAACTATTCCGTAAAAATAAATTCACACCGTCCGATCACGAAAGTACTTGCGAAAACTGAGTCACGTGATATTGACGTGTAGCCGATGGGCGAGGAATTTGCGCAGGCAGGAGGGAAATTTTCGTCGGCACGCTCGAGTGAGCGGACTTATTAAAATATCTATAGACCGTGATTCAAAAACAAGGCACATCCAACTTTGCTTCTTTACATGATTTTGAATTTTCTATTAAATTCTGCATATACTATACTATTTATTTACTACTAATATTTTACAAAATTGGCTCTAATAAGGTGGTGGTGGTAAATATGGCCCACCTAACATATTATGTCATTTTCGACACTGGCTTTGCTTGCGGAGATGATTGTCTAATCATAGTCGACAACATTGAAGTGTAGTGTTTACCGTTTATAACTTAAAATGCATTCTTTATAAAAATAATAAAAATATTAATTACAAAAAAAAACCTTGCCATGTGACTAACTCACCGGGTGGGTAATATACCCACAATCTAAATATATGTATAAATCGTTAAAAATGGACACTAATAACAGTCGGGGCACTGAAAATCGTCGTAATCCATTTCGTCCATGCCTACACAAAGCTTCTCGAAATATCTGAAGCATATTAAGCAGGTGCGCATGCCTAATTTTTCATCTTTACCGCAAGCGGGATAAAATCGGGGCTCTTCACTCTTTTTCTTGGTTTGTTTGGAGAGCCTCCGTTTTGTTTTCGCATTATGAGTTTTTCCTAAATTAAAAATTTGAGCTCTTTCAGCCTGTAATTCAATGCCCTTCTTCGGATTTTCGGTATTTTCTCCTTTTACTCTACATGAGTTAGTAACCGTTCATTAAATGATTTATCTTTTGTGGAGTCAGCCCTAGAGGTGTCAGCAGTTCATGAACCAGCGGTTGATGGACCAGTGATTGATGGTCCAACCGTTGACGAACCAGTGGTTGATTTGACCAGCGGTTGATGGACCAGCTGTTGTTGAACCAGCGCCAGCGGTTGATGAACCAGCTATAGATGGGCCAGCGGTTGATGAACCAGCTATAGATGGACCAGCGGCTGATGGACTAGGTATTGGCGTGGTGACCGGTTCGGGCGTAGTGATCTCTCTGAAGGTCCTAGCCGGAAATGCTAGCGACAAGTCGCCTTCTGAAGATCTTTCATCGAGATCAACTCTGAACATTTTCCGTATATTGTTCTCGTGTTCCTGTAGCGTTATCACTCTTGAAATAAAGCTGGATCATTTTGCACTATTCAACAATCCAATAGTTCATTTTGTAGCTCAGTACATCAGGCTTCAAACATCAATACCATGACAGATGGAAAATAAACCTTTATCTTCAGCAGAAAGTATCTAAATAGGTAGTATTTCGTATTTCTGAAACCTTCAATATTTCGAAAACCGTTAAATTTTGATACAAAAAAACATAAAAAAGTGGTATATTACATCTAAAAAAACAAAGTTGATATGTGTCTTTGTTTTCTGAAATACCAAGTATGCATTAAAACAAAAGCATGTATAAGAGCAGATGAAATCAAACAACTTTTGTTCGGAATATCTTTCCTAATTTCAAAAATAATACAGATATTTTGATTTAAAGTTACCTGGATCACCCTGTACATTACTCGTGTGAAAGTACGTTTTCAACCTCGGAGAATTTCCGCACTCGGCTAAATAACCTCCTCGTTTGAAAATTAGTATTTTCAACATTTTGCTACAAAATATACTATTTCAAGCGTAATATTAAGGGTGGCCCATCAAAAATCAAACAAGTGTTTTTAACCTAGTTCCCATTTAAAAAAAAATGCTTGAGCACATCCATTTTATTTTCGAGGATACCTTCAATTCCAAGGCGAATCCAATCCACCCTTTGGCAAGGGAGGTAAAATGGCACATTTTTAAGCTTGTTAACTTGCATATACAAAGTATCTAACTTAATAAGTATATAGAACAATAATTTTCATGAAATTACATTGCAAAGCTCAGTTAAATGCTGAAAATGAACACTACCATTTTTATTTATTACCCAACAAATATTGCCAAAAACACTGCAGCATTTGTACATATCTCAATTATTCTAAAATATGACAGAGTTGTGTACATTTTAGTATTTTAAGTAACCTCATAAAAAATCTAGCGTGATTAAATCTAGACTGTGGGGGCCATTTAGCAGCGCCAATCTATAGACTTGGATCTTGGAAACACTTCATACATGTACTGCCGAACGGGCAGGCATAATGCGGAAGTTTCATTATATGACAAGATTACTGATTTTCGCATTAATTCTCGTGATTCTTAATATTTAGCTGACGATGTGCAAATGGTGTTTTGTAACTACTACAAAGTTATCAGGTAAAAAAAACTAAAAATGACCTACTAGATGATCACCAAAAAATGCCAGTTCAATCATATAATTTTATGATGGACGGAAGGAGAATGCTAATCGGAAAACCCGTCCTAAAGAAAAAAAATCACTTCTCGCATCTTCATCTAATTGCAAAATAGGCATCGGCACGAGTTATTGTGATTTCTTCAATACATAAAACCATCATTTCAATTGTCATTTTAAACTATACAGGTGCTTCATTAAAACTATACAGGTGCTTCACCACCTCCAGTTAGTAGTTGAAGTGGCGCGATAAAAAATATTCAACGAGTGTCCATCTTGAAAATAAATTTCATGTATCCGAGTGGGTATTAATGCCAAAAAACAAGTCTGATTCATTTATGGTGGGCCACCATGCTCGGAAGAGACAAAATAGTTTCATTCACGAATATTTTATTCTTATAGCTAACCATAAGTCTATTTCTATATTAATCCGTTACACTGTCACTTACTTTGTCCCCCATGTATCCGCAATCCAGCATCGCAACACTATCGGACACTAATTTGATGGTAAAGCTAGATATGGATCTTCTCAAAACGTAATTCAATCACAGATCCGGATCATTTTACCTACTATTTCTACAGAATACAAAGTATAAAAAAAACAGAAAAATACGTCATTTTATATAAATGAAAGTGTAAAATAGCCTTTACGCCTTCTATCGTTTGTGAAAAGCTACTTATCTTTAGTTTTAACCCATTACTTAATAAGTATTTTCTTAATATGCTTGAAGATAGATATCATGGTGTTGTAATAGTACTCGTCTAACAACTCTTTTTAGATGCTTACCGACAATTATTGGTGTAAGACAACGAATCAATCTCCTCAACAATTGTTTTATAATTTGTATAATCTTGTCGCCTTAAATGAGCTAAAAGCATATGTAATGGAACAGTTCGCCAACCTAGGAAATCGATTGTGGGACAAAGGTAAGTTCGTAAGTTCTATCATAGTTGATAGTTATATCCTCGAAGACCGAAAGGCAGCTCTGATTTTTAAGACGTTCAATAAATTCTTCTTCATTATTTGCATATTTTTCCTGTACCCCAACAATGACGACCTCAGGATTGGCTATTTTCGGAATTTCAACAGTGTATTTATCATCGAGTTCTGCGATCGCCTTGTTTTGCACTTTTTCTAATGATTCCTTATCTCCACATTCAATAACAATGCTTCCCCGGCCAACAGTTTTCAATCTTTTAATTTCGACTGATAGTTGGGACGGATTTATTTTCTGAATAACTGCCTGCTTTGTGACAATACTATTTTGATTGGCATGTTTCGGCCTTATTATTAATGGCTGAGAGGTATTTTTTTTTAACAATATCTGACCACTGTTGTACATTTTTTGATACTGTTGTGTTGTTTTCGAGCCTCTTGGGTATTTCAGTTGTGTTTAGACCATTTTGTGTTACCTGACACTCTAACTTTTCCACTTTCTTGGCCACATTTACTTTGTCTTTAACCACTGGGACACAGTCACTACAATACCAAAACACATTTATACATTCATTGACTGCCTTGTATAGACTATCCTTCATCGATAGGCACTGAGGGTGATAACATTTATCGCAGAATTTGCAAGTAACTAACTTCGTACTGACGATAAAATTTAATAATACTCAACTAAGGCTCAAAAGAAAGTACCAACTAAATTATTACCGACAATACCCATTCACACATTTAAGAATTGTTCTTTGTGGGGATTTTCGTCACTTCATATATGGGTGTTACAGTAATTAATAATACCGTCTCGTCGAAATCCTACTTCCTCAGTAAAAAGAATGGTTTTATTGAAATTCCTGTTTTTAATAACATTTTGGTGATACCATCATTGAGAAACTTATAAATGAGGTTGAAAATCTCTTGGATGTAGTGCTTGTCATACGGTGCTGTTGGAATGTGTGCCTAATCGATTTACGATGGTCCTTGTACTAATACTAGAATTCTGTTCCACGGCACATAAAACTGCCTCGTCGAATTCATGCGTTCGTCTGCTTCTTGGCCGGTCTCTATCAGGGGTGGAAATGGCAAAACTTCCCAAAGAAAGCTATTGTCAAAAATATCTCGAAGAAGAAGTAATAAAACTTACTTTTTCCCATATTTTTCCTATTTGGAAGCTGCCGATTGAGAACTGCCTCTGCCTATAGATGCCTCGCTTCATGGAAGTTAATAAACGTCCGTGCGTACATTACATGCATGACGGTCATTTCCTCAAAAGTATAACTACTCCAGAACGGTAGGATAAATGAAAAATACTGGATACTTTTGAAAGCCGCTTATAAATTCGGTGCAAAAATCCGATACAGGAGGATCTTACAAAAAATTTTAAAATAAAAAAATATATTGACTCTACCCTGTAGGTACGCCAATGGAACCAAATGGCGAATTTTAAATAATTAATCTATTTCATTTTAATTTCTCTAAAACTATGATTAAAAATTTGAAATGCAATATTTTTAACGGTTCCTAAAAAATTTAAAATAAGTTGACTTTGAACATTTACCTTTAACACCCTGTATCTTGAAACTATGCATTTCCGGACCTATATATATATATTCCTTGATATATTCAAAATAACTCTCTTCATATTTCATGACTCAGAACTTCAGAACTCTTCATATATCACTCCCTGAAATATGGCCGTGCATTTTTCGAACACCCTGTATAACATAATCTTGCACAATAATATGTATGCCATCTATCTGTTCCAGGAAATAATACTAAGTTTTCTATATCTGCCAGAAAGACTTATGAAAAACGAGTCATGAACACTGTTCAGGGGCTCAAAATTGCGGCTAAACAACCACAAGATATTTGGAGGTGTGATCCAAAGCACTTTATTAAAGGTAAGTAAGTCAAATTGATGGATTAAGCTGTGATTTTAACAACCCAGTACAAGTATGTCCAGTAAAAAATGTATTCATATTAGATGTATTATTATTTAAAATCAACTATTACCATTAAAATAATTTAAACAACTATTAATATTTTTGTCTACTCCACTCTTAAATAGAAAACATTTCAGATCGTCAAAGAAAATTATAACTTTCTTTGATATCGTGGAATGAGAATAAATATGTTGTACCAAAAAAAATTACACTATGTCAATTTTTTTCTGCTAATGATGAATTGATTGAATTAGCGATGTAATATACCTATTTATAACAATAGAAATAGTGTTCACTTTTCATCAGCCATTTAAACAATGACAATTGTTTCGACAACGCTGTGCCTCCATTAGATATTAAATCTAAAGTAATCAGTAATAAAATGCAGCATACAACATCGATCAAGTTAGTCCCTCAGAAAAACCTTATTCTTTTGAAATGGAATGAGAATTTCTGAGGGACCAACTTTATCTATATTGCATATTGGTTACCTGTATTTTATTACCATCAGTACAAGCATCGTACCGGGCACTCTAGATTTCGTATCTGACGAGGATACAATGATGTCGAAGGAATTTCCACCATGTGAATAAATATAGCGACAATTAAACAGTTTTTCGTTTTTTTCTTAATACACATTAAAATGCATTTCCATCACGTCTCGCCTAATTATGTATATTCGATGCCTGGCCCTATCCTCACGAAGCTACACAACATCAACACGACATTTAGGCCATGCAACAAAAAAAAATGTTTCCGGCACGAACTATTTACACGGGACGACATAATACGTGGCACAAAACCATCGCTAGTTCTTTAAAGTGAAGAAGACGTAGCATCTAGTGAAGGAGAAGAAGACATACTTATGTATTTATATTTGCGAAACCGGAGAAGAAGAAGAAAATATTGGGTGCATCCATACATTGCAAGGAACAGAAGGCGAAGACTGTTTGTAGCAGCGAAAGAATTCAGGCAAAATAATTACTGCCAATAGTATCCCTGCTCTTGCATTGCATTTTTGTTAAAGTGCTTCGATCTGTATACTAAAAATTAATAAAATTGGTGTTACATACCTGATAAGTTCGTTTTCTTTGAAATTTTACTCCATGCCTTTTCAGTTATGTCTTTTGTAGAATAGTCCGATAATTTAAAATTATACAAGCATGGAAATCTTTCTACTTCAGTAGTGATTTTTAAATTAATATCTCGTTTAGCGGCCATTTTCATTGATAATTATGCCAAAAACGCTGCTATGTCACGCGACAAGTGTTGACAGGCAACTGAAAAAAAATGTTGGCAAGCAACATGTAACCCAGTTGTTGTATCGCTTCCATGTCGTACTGCGTGGTGTAGAGTCGCTGATTCAAATACACGGCGGCGACTTCCGAGCGACATATCGTTCGCATGTTGTGTTGATGTTGTGTAGCCTCGTGAGGATAGGGCCTAAGCCTAATATACGTATATTAAATAATACATCAATCAAATCAAAATTATCTTTTTCTACTACCGTGCGTAAAGTACTCACTTTACGCACTCTCTAAGATTCGTAAAATATGCCTTTTTAATGTGCAGTGCGTAAAGTAAGTAATTTTACGCACTAGTGCGTAAAGTAAGTTATTTTACGCATTAGTGCGTAAAGTAAATCTGACATATTTTTTGACGCTTAGGGCAGTGCGTAAAGTATTTTAATATTATTTTTGTTTTTTCATATATTTTTCGGTAGTAGTAAAATTTTTGTATGCTACTCATGAGTAAAGTACCCTTTTTTTATTCATGGGATTGTCACATTCGCCTACGGCGAACATATATTCCCATTCATAAAAAAAGGGTCACTTCACACACTTGTTGCATAAATAACTATTTTACACCCACATAACATTATCAAACTAAGTATGTACTTACAATTATAACGAATTTCAATTTCAGTACTTCATAAAGAACAAATAAATTATACTAAGAATAATTAGTTAATTTTTTTAAATGAAACAGATGTAAATATTTAAAAACGGCAAAATCATTTATAATTATTAATTTTGCCCACTATACATGCCTATATTACAGGCATTATTTTACAAGCGTCGAAGTAAGCATACGCATTTTATCTGCCAACCCCTCAGCATACAACCAATATTGTGCAATCGAACTGCAACTTTACAAAATATATTCCTGTTATATTTCCAAGATCCTAATTTATTTCAATTTGAGGGATAAATTATGACGAGTTCACCAGGCTTCTACAAGGCCATATTCAAAATGAAGTAGACATGAGCTCTAGAAGAACATGTAGAGAAACATGCTCCGAGTACTCGTACACTAAGAGTTATGGATGTTATGACTCTCAAAGCGAGTTTTGTCAAAAAGTAGAGAGATGCAATGGGAATATTATAGGATGTTTTTTTGTAGAGGCCCACGCTTCGATTTGTGTTTCAGTAAGTTATCATCAAAAATATAATATACATCATATACTGTACCGAGCAAAGTTCGAAAATGGGCGAAACAAGATTCAAATTGAAAAGTAGGTGAAAAAAATAACAGGGATTGATTTATTTTCTTTTAACCAAGAAACACGAATCAGAACGCACCTTTTTAATGGATATACCGAGGGATGTACTTAAACCCAGGAACATTGATCAACCTGTGAAAAGTAGAATGCGGCTTTAGTGGAGTTAGTTTGAGCTAATATTTACCTATTTATCTGAAACCTTTTTTAATTAAAAACCTACAACTGTAGTATTGAGCATAATTTAGTTTCGCCCAAAGGCGCACTTTGCCCTCAAACTATATCATACAAATAGGAATAAAGGAACACTTTAATCTATATTTTATTAAAAGATAATTTTTATTGGTTTGGACAATAAAATGTGCAGGTAAGTCAGCCAACCAGTTAGCGGGGCACGTTAGTAAACATGTAAAATTAATTTATATCCCTACACTGTTTTCTGAAAACTCAAAATTTATCTACAAATACCTTAATCAGGAATTCGAAGCGAATAGTCAGTCAACATAATAATGGAAAGCGTGGCGTCAGCATTGCTGCGCATCTGCCGCTATAAAATAGTTGACGAAGATGTATTCATGAAACTGAAATTTTGTAAACATTAGTTTATTTAATGTTATTTCTGAAACCAACAGTAAGTCTTAATTTTCGTAGAACCCATTTCGCCAGTGGTCAATCCAACTCTGAATATTCGTTTCGGTCAGCAGGTCATTAATATAGATGAGGAAAAGAGTTGGTTGGTTGAAAGTATTGCGCCCTGAGGCACGTCCGCGTTAATGGTGAATGTGTGAGATGTGTCCCTCAACTGCAACGTGCAGAGATCGGTTCTTAAAGAAGCTGGCAAATCAGCTGCAGAGAGGGGCTGGCAGTCCGAAGGATGGCAGTCTGTTGAGCAATCCGTCATGCCAAACTCTGTCGAATGCCTTCGAAATATCCAACGCAATCGCTCGAGACTCTCCGTAGTTCTCAATTGCCCTACTCCATATATGAGTGACATAGGCCAGTATATCTCCTGCCGATCTCTCTTTGCGAAAGCCGTATTGACCATTGCTGATTATTCTGTTGTTCTCCAAGTACTTGGGTAGTTACTGATTGACTACACGTTCCATGACTTTGGAGATTATGGGAAGCAAGGCACATCGATTTACATATAGTTTGAGGGCGTGCAATGGAAAAACAGGAATTCTTGAAATAAACCCGGAAAAGCCATTAATAACTCAAAATCACATCTTCACTATTTTCTCCACAACTATCATTAACCGAATCATCGAATGTTCCGTCAATTTTATCTGATGCTTCCTCCGCTTTGTCTGTTTTGGTGAATTGAGCATTTGTACATAAGCCAAAAAATAACATTGAGTCAAATATCTGATTATAATTACTATACTTCAATAACCTCTCTGCTTACTTCCGGTTGAACTCTGCTATACATGGTGGAAAATTCCAAGCATTAATTTTCATTGATTTCCTCGGTGTCTTTGAATCCACACGTTTTAGTAAAAAATCGAGTTTTATCTATACTTTTGATTTTTTCAAATCGTATAAAAGACAAAAATATTCTTCTATTATCTGGGAGACTTGATTGAAATTATATGTGAAAGCTTGCTGGAATTTTTTTGACGATTTTATTAGTTTATATGGCCGCTTTCTTCCTTTTCTGAAGAAACCAGTATTATCACCACAACCAGTATATGGCTGAAAAACAGGAAAAACAACCCAAAGCAATTCGTCTAATTCCTCGTATAGTAGAGTAACATATTCCTTTGATTGTTACCAACGCCTACATCCATCCAAATCTTCAAATAAGGTGAATTATTTTTGTATCAGATTCTTCGTGAGCTCGACATAACAAAATATCATCAATTGTCTTTATAACTGTTCCTTTACAAATTTTAAACTTGTAGCAATAATCGAAATTAAAGTTGAGAATTTTGTTTTGTTTTCATTTTTTCACCATGATTTGGGGTTCCTTTACAAAGTCTGCTGGTCGAATCTGTTCTTATCCATTGATTCCTTTATTGAACGCGAATGATAACGATAAAAAATTACAGCGATCTTTTTGGCCTTGCTTTTAAGCACCGACTTCTTTTAATTTATATCAAGATTTCCTATGCCTTTGCAATAAAATTAAAATATCTGCAATAAAATAAATGAAATAACTGATTAATCATCTATGAACTCGCCAATTCAAAGTTCGATTAACTGCTGACGAAATAGATTTTATCAACGAATTCTTAGAGGTCGTTGGGTTTTATGAAAATTAAGACTGACTATTTGCTTCAGGGATAGTATTAAATAAATTAATGTTTAGCAAAATTTCAGCTTACAGAATGCTTTTCTGCGACAAATACACAGCGATGCTAACGCTTCGCTTTCCAGTATTACGCTGACCTGACTGACTATTTGTTTCGAGTTCCTGATTGTATCAACTACAGTGCTCAACAATTGCTAAGGCTCACAAGTGTTTTGGATTATTATTTTAATGCTCGTATTTTATTTTATATTGTTATTTTTTGTATGGCAAGATAAATATATTTTCTTCAAAATTCGAACAGACAAAGCAAAAAAAAAGTCTGAACCAGAAAAGGAAAATTTATTGAAATAATGCGAGAATTTTTTTATTCAACTAACGAAAAACAACTTAGAAGTTATGAAAAATGAACTGGAAAAAATCTAATATCTGGTGGGCCCACCCCGAGCTCGAAGAAGGCCTCTGACTCTAGCAGGCATACTCTGGATCAGTCCGTCGAAAAAGTTTTGGGACAAATTGGCCCAAATTTGTGTAAGAGCCTCCTCTGATTGGTCGAGCGTTTCCACAGGGTCCTGCAAGGTATTCAGTTGTCTCGAAAATTGAGCCCAAGCGTGTTCTATGCAGTTCATGTCTGGTCCATTCTGTTGATACCATTTTGTTGAAATTCCAATCTCTGGGTCACAATTTTTGAACGGTGAGGACGTGCATTGTCGTCAATTAAAATGAAATTTTCACCAATTGCACCCGCAAATGGCACAATAATTGGTTCAATAATGATGTCTCGATCCCGCTGAGCAGTCATTGTAGAATTCCTTAAAACAACCAAGTCTGTGCGGCCATTGAAACAAATGCCACCCCAAATAATGCAGATGGAGCCTCCAACAAAAGTAACGCGAAACCCTGAGGTTTTCATTATAGCGCTGTCCTCGTTCCCTCCATACCAAGATACGTCCAACGGAGTTACTTAGACGAAATCTGGACTCATCCGTGAACAAACAAGTTTCTCCAGTCGTGAATAGTTCAGTTCTGGTGTTGCTGTGTCCACAGCCGTCTCACAACCCTATGCTCCCTATTAAGTCGTGGACATGGTGCACGTCTTCTTGCCCTTAAACCAGCCGCATGCCACCTTCTTCTTACTGTCTAGTTGGAAATTATTGTGCCAGTCGTGTTACGGAATGCCCTATTGATGCGCGAAGCACAGTGACAGTAGGTCGGGTTTCGCCTTGCGGTAATTTTCAGATGGCGGTCCTGTGCAGTGGTTGTGACTGATTGTCGCCCTCCCAAATGAACATATACTGCTGTACCATTTGTCACATAACGATTCCATGCGCGACTATTAACACTTTGACTAAATCCCAACCGTTGAGCCATTTCACGTTGTGTCAACCCCTCGTTAAGCCACTGCACAATTTGCTGCATATGAACAGGCTGTAAACGTGTTCGAGGCATATTTCAAACTAACAAATGCCATAAGTTTACTACCCTCAAAAATAACTGAAGCAAAATGAAGATAACAAAACAAATAAACATCTGAATTCCATATTCATGTTTTTGCTAACGATGGAAAAAAGGCAAATGTGGTCAGCCACAACAAGGAATTTTAATTTGGAATGTGTACAACTAATAACAAAGCGTGCATATCAACATTTTTCACATCTATTGATTTTACGTAAAAAGTGATTTAGAAAAATCACTATTATCAGTATTATCCCTAGCAATTGTTGAACACTGTATTTACCAGTTACATTTTAAGGATTCAAGAAACAGTTTAGGGATATAAAATAACTTTACATGTTTACTAACGTGCCAGTGCCAGGTCAACCGCTAACTTACTCTACAGTCGTAATCAAAGTATAATCTAAACGAAAAATATTTGTCTTCGTAAAACACACACTTTTTGGACATGAGCTCTCGGACTTAAAACCTAAGAGTACTAAATGAGAAAAAGGTACAATAGAAAGGTGAAACTTATTTCAAACCGCTTGTATCTTTTCAAAATTTTACTCTTTTTCTTGCTTGTAAGGTTTTTATTTTATTAACAAGTTTGACTGGGCACCTAAAACGGCTGAAACATTTGCCTTATTAAGGTTAATTTACGTAGTAGAATAACGGCAAAAAAAACTGGTTAGGACGCAATATTTGACTGATTTAATTTTTGTTTATTTTTAATTTTATTTTCGATACTATTTTCAGCAGCCATTTTAAATTATGTAAATCGATGTGGCTTCTAGTTTCAAGAAGCTAGTTTCTTAAAGCTGAAACATGCAAAATAATTAAAATAGAAAAAACAGAGAGACTGATCAACAAGTTCCTGTAAAAAAAAAATAATACTAATTTCTGTTTAATTATCCATAGTTAATATTTCTTAGAAACTCATTTATTTGAGTGGCTTATGAACAAAACGTATAAGTGTATAATTAAAATTTCCCATCTTCAATAAATAAGTTAGAGGTACCTGGTTCAAGAGAAATGAACATATTCGTAATAATTTTAAACTTCATAATGATAATACCAACTAAAATAGAGGAGGTTACATGGGATCTGGGTTTTTCGGAATAGTATTATTGTATTGTGTGCTTCAATAATTATAATAATTAATTAGGTGAAAGCACTGTCTTATTCGTATATCACCATTTTCTTATTTTTAGGATTCAAAATACCGGCGATATGATTTTGTAAAATTTAAAAGTGGTAAAACCTTTGGCGAAAACTCGTACTGCCCCAACAGAAGGGCGACACACAGCTGGACTAGATGGTTTGTTCGTTGCCATTACTGCATGTGTTTGTGCGATCAACAAGGGCATCTATCTGACAGATATATTAATTTAAGACCAGTTATGGCAGATGTGAAAAATAACAGGTATATTTTGGATTTCTACGATGCTGTAGTGGTGTCGTGTACCATTATACCATATTATTAACTATCCAATCAACTCTTCTATTATGATATGTATAACGACTGTAATCATGGAAGGAGCACTGAATATGTCCGTAAAAATCATTATTAAGTACGCTATAGCATGTTCCATGACCATTTCCAGTATTTTCTAGGCAAACGGATTGCAAATCCCTTGGCTACAGTGGAGGATATCCGGCCACCGCTTCAGAATCATCAATCTGGATCTAAAGCAATACAGCAGTAGACTTTTTAAAACAACGAACAACGATTCTCATTATACAACTCTTTTTTTTAACCCGGTATTCCCCCAACTGAATTTAATCTCACTGATTAGAAAGCGTCCGAAGAGAATTTCACGGTAGGTGAAGGGCAACATATGTTTCTTAAAAACTCGAAACTTGTATATGGTTTCTTGCTGTTTGATGTGGTTCATATAAGTTCACGCTGGTATGTTACTTAATTCAAACTGGTGGCCCATTAGGGAATACCATAATGATAACCAGTCAGAGATAAAACTATTATTGAATATTTATAAAAAAAAGTTCAAAGAAGCTAATTACTTTTATTATCAGATATTCATCTTTGAAAGGCAAGTATAAGCATGTTTTGCCTTAGGATCAATAAATTAGATTACCAATGTAATGTTTCACCTTGGTATCTGAAACTGAACCAACTCTTATAAAGAAACAAATCGGACGCGGCAACGTCAATTAGGAATATTACTTCGCCAACTTTCGAAAAAGAAGCGACAACTATTTTGGTTTCAGATTCAGTTTCTCGTGGAAACAAGCAGAAAAGAAAGAAAATAAAACGTCATCTTTTTGGTGCCAACTGATGACTTAAAATATACAAGGGCTTATCGAAAACTCTAATCTGGCTAAGTGACCAACTTGATAATTAGATAAAATCGGTGTTTATTCTGAAATTACAACTAGTAGGGATGCATAATATATTATCAGCCGATAATCAATGAGGTATACCCTCTAAACAATTTCAACAATTAAATTAACTCTATCTTCGTATTCTAAAAATAATTATTCCACGACGTCACTATTATCAATGGGTCCGTTTCATACAAGTACAAGCAGGTGAAACGAAAAGTTGCGTTGCATAAAAATATAAATTGATGTTTCATAATTTTTCGTGCCTTACCTATTTCCTTCCCCTTTTTCATTCTAGGGTAGTCACAGGTATGAGACTGGTTAAGCAAAACCGAATATTACACTTGCAAATTCAAGAAGGAAAACTACTTCCCTACGGATACGTCAACGGGTCAACAGTGCACTGGGTAAAAGTAGACAACTATAAAATAACAGATAGAGGAGTGAGTAATCGAAAAGACTATTTCACAATGACTTATGGAGAGAGAGCAATGGCTTTGGATGAGATTAAAGTGAATGACGATAATCATGTTATAACAGGTAAGAATAAATAATCCTTACGAATAGTGAAAAAACAATATGAAGAATCCCCATAATGAAGATATTTATTTATTATTAGACATTTAGCAGATTTCGGTAGCAATATTACCAAACACTCAGCAGGGACACTGGACACGCCTAAATTCATACGTCATCTTGAAATACTGAAAATATACGCGGCATCAGCGTCATCATCTTAATGCGTTGACAATCTAGTTAGGTCCCGCCGTGTTTTATCTACTTTAAGTTTGCAATAGACTTGTGCAAAGAGGCAACTTCTCCACTTTTTATTCTGTTAGGTATTTTGAAATATTTAATACACCATCCATTGCACTCTGCTCGCTCTGATAACAAAACCAATAAAAACTAATGAATACTAACCCAAGGCATGTCCAAAATCCAGAAAAAAAAATGGAATTTGAGAATGTTTTGGGTTAGTTTTTGTTGGTTCTGCTTCCGGAATGAGCGGAGGGCAATGCATAAAGTTTTAAATATGTGA
The DNA here is from genome assembly GCA_016904865.1 of Pissodes strobi. Taxonomy (NCBI): domain Eukaryota; kingdom Metazoa; phylum Arthropoda; class Insecta; order Coleoptera; family Curculionidae; genus Pissodes; species Pissodes strobi. Next base: position 69,420 of record MU183248.1, on the reverse strand, counting down.
AAATCCACTTGGTAAAGTGTATTCACAAACATTATAAACCGACAAAAAATGTTGGGCAGGTATAAATTTACGAGACGGGATGTTGACACTTGTCCGCACACCCGCATTACTTTGCAAATTTAGATACAATTTTAGATATTACATTAAATTTGTAATGAATCTAAATAGCCAGTTTAAATTGTAGTCATAGTGTCATTCATTTCGTATTTCATTTGCTACCGTATATAATAATTATTATTTAGAAATGTGGGTCCTTGGAGCTCTAGTGAGATTTGTGAAAGTGAATCTATCAACAGATGCTAAAGAAACTATTAAGAACGTGTTTTTAACCTTAATGGAGCGCGGTAATTTGTGCCTAACAGAAGCTGTAGAGGAAACCGCTTTATTTACAAGAAAACCTTTTTCTACGGTGTGGAAAATTACACAAAAGCCCATTTTAGAACGGAACAAAAAGAAGTGATGCTGGAGTTGTCAGAAAGTTAGAACGTGGTGACGAGGACATTATACGACGAAAAATTTATAAAACTTATAAAGACCAATATGTTCCAACTTCAGACAATTTAATGAAAATACTTGAAAGAGATGAAACCGAAATTAAGTACTCAAGAACGATTCAGTGGAAGTACATCGAAGGAATGTGATTTAAATTCAAAAATATTAATAAGCGGCAAATTCTAAAGAAATCCAGGTGACTACAGAACACAAAAAAGACCAATAAGAAGAAACGAGGTTTAATACCCATGACACCCCAACCACGATTCTATAGCGGTAAGTGTGTGAAACGTGCGCCCTCAAACTGCGGTAAAAGAACAAAAAATATTGTTATTCTTGCTCTGTCTCTCTTATTCAAACATATTAGAGACTCTTGTGTTGACTATTATGACGACACAACTGCGGAGCTATTTGAAGATTGGTTTAGAACTAAGTTACAACCTAGCATTCCGCCAAACAGTTTTATTTCTATGGATAACGCGAGTTATCATAGAGGACAATTATTAAACAAAGCATTTTGTTCAAACGACCCAAAAGCCAAAATTTAAGCCTATTATGTACGATGATATGCTTCAAGAAAACCATACAAAAAAAGAAGTTATTGGAAGTGCTTAAAAGTTTGTATATTAAAAAACAATATTATTGCAATGAACTTGGGGAAAGTATGGGTTACACAGTATTGCGGTTACCACCACACCACTGTATATTCAACCTCATTGGGCAAATACGGCACCAACTTAAAGCAGGAATTCGTCGTGATAATATTTCACCTACACTTAATTCTAGTGTATTAACTTTAATTATTGATAGTGAAGCGAAAAAAATTTCTCAAATTAACTCGGAAAGTTGTGTAAATCATGTAAAAGAAATAGAAAAAAGCTGTGTCTATCAGAAAAATTAGTTATTAATGTAGATGACAGTAGGGGTAGGTAAACAGATTTAGTTTAGTAATATAGAACATAGTGTTAACTGAGTATTTATACCTATGCAAATATTATAATGTGATATATGATTATCGTATTATATTTAATTTAATATAAAAATCAACTCTAGCCTGTTCTTATTTCCTGCGAACATAACAAAATTAATATTACAATTAAAAATCAACATCATTCTGGACCTGAACGGATTTCTGTTGGCCATTATAAACCTTACAGCTGTGGTTGAAGGATTTTGTTGAAGTTTCATTGTTATAAGTTATTGGGTGTGTTCAGTCGGTTGCTAATATTTATATGAATATACGTTTTAACACCAATGTCGAAAGGCTACGGTATCACTGATATGCGTTGACAGCCAGTATACTTATTTAGTAAAATGCGCGACACCACGTATGATTTCGCAATTTCAGGATGAATTACGCATGGATGCAGGTAGGGTTTGCGTTGGTGTTAAGACTTGGAGCTAGCCGTAGCACTGCAACTAATGGACTTCACCAATGATTTCACTTTACGCATGAGCCTCCGCTCGCTTCGGGGGCGTAACAAACAAAAACTAGCCCAAGGCATGTCCAAAATGAATAAAAAATAGTTTTTATAAACATAACCTTAAAAAAATAATAATAAAAAAACATCCATGGGAATCGAACCCGGCACGCCGTATCAGAGGCTCACCATCTACACCACTGGACCACCAGAGCAGCTGCATGCAATTGATTACACCGTAAAGACATGGGTAAACTTTGGGTCCATTAGTTGCAGTGCTATGGCTAGCTGTAAATGGTGTTAAGTACCTATATTTAGTAATATTGCGTCCGGCAGCGTATTTATGTCGAACGAACAGGATCGCAATTTTATAGGAATTATAAAGCGACCGTAATGCAAATATATTTTTGTTTCTACAGATGTAAAATCTAATCTTACTTTTACAATTTTAGGAGTTCAGTTTCAATTAATTAATAGCAAAATACACTTTGCAATTCATGTCAGCCCGTTTAATTGGCACACCGGAGTGCTAAACAACACGCAGGGATATTACATATACATAACAAATCCAGCTGGAAGGTAAAGTGAATATAAGTAGAGGAAAAACAATAAAATACTGGTAGTATTTTAACATAGCATTGTGCGCCAATAAAAAATTAAATCATATCGCTGCCGTTGCTAACAACTTTTTATGAATAGGTACTCAGAAAGAAATCAATTTAAACATTTTAAGGGAGTTTCAGCCATTGTTATTAACAATTTTTCATATAACACAACAAGAGGATAGCCGTAGCACACAAAGACATGGGTGGTATTTTTCTATGTTAGTTTGTGATGACTACTGAACTAACATTAGCTACACGTCTAAACAAAAATCACAAATGCCCACTTGAGGGTAAACCGGAAGCCAAACTCAATCACCAAATTTTAAAACACAAGTTGCAAGTAATTTTATTTTAAGGAAAATGCGTTTGATTTTTGCGATTATAAACATTGTAAAAAACGGTCATAATCTCGACAATTTCAACATTCTGACTATATTAATACAATACTTGGCTTTATACGTTAGTTCGGATTCAATTAAGGTTAGTGTAATAAACTTTGGGCTTGACTTTGGGTTAGCATCGTTGCACCATTATGATCCGGTTAGTCTGAGTTAGCTTGGGTTCTCTACCATGACTTGGGGGGTTTTGATTATCTTTGGTTGGTTTGGAAGAGTTTGGGGGAACGTAAGGGTTCTGAATTTTGATAATGCCGGAATCTTGATTAGTCCGTAATTCGATATGATTGGGATTTTAATTTTATCATGCTGGAAAATCGAATAATATACAAAATGATCAATTTAAAGATCGAAGTAACTACTACTGCTTACCATCTGAAAAATGCATGCTAATTAGATTTGATTAACCAACGCAATAATAGAAAACAATTAAAAATTAAGTTTTTACTTTACTTATTATCTTATTTTAGTTCCAGGTCAAAGATCATGATCGATAAATCGGACGTCCCAACAAAAACGGAGAGCCCATCGCAGATATTTCACAGTGGGACTAACGCTTACGTGGAATTCACTCACACTGATTTTGGCAAAGATGCAGCTCAAACTACTATACCCTTTATTGATACACAGGAAGTGATAAACATACCGCCAGTACCCCTTGTAGGGGCTGGAATTTACTATAAAGGTAACACAGGATATGGAGGCTTTATTGCCCCTAAGATAAAAACCTACAACTATGGGCAACACATCTCCAGCAAAATGCCGAAGATGGGCGATCGCCTCGAGTTAGCCGATGAAATCTCAGTGGAAGCGAACTAAGAAATTAATATACTTTCCGTATGTTGTTTATCTATACCTATAGTATCATTATAACTACATACATATTTTTTAAATTATACTGACATCAAAGATCTAGGTAATCGATTTTTATTTATAACTTCTTCTTTTTATGGCTATGTTACGTCTGGCTTGGTTGACAACTACTTATTCTCAACTCTCTTATTGCTAACCCTCCTCCATCGGATGTTACCATCATGCACCCTGTTGGGGACAGAGAGATCAGTCTAGAGAGTATATTTTAAGTTTTATTAATTTCGTGCGTCCTTAACAACTGAATACTGAATGCGCTTGAATAAAACGTAACCATCATGGACACCTTGTATTTAAAGAATCAACACACAACCATTTTATTGTTTTAAAACTACCTACTTTAAAAGTCTACAATTTAGGGCTAATAAAATTTCACTTGAATTGCATTATTATAAGAAATCTTTTTAGAGGACAACATTTGTTGACAATGCTTTTATTACTATTCAAAAATGACATTAGACCAAATATTAATGATATACATATATACAAATTAAATAACTTTATTTATATAAATGCATATTATACCATTTGCTACAACCAAAGACTAAACCAATAGTCAGAGCAGGTCATTTATAAATTAAAAAAGAAATAAAAGAAATGTTGCCAACATTAAGAATACATTAAGAGTATTAAAGTGAAGAGGAGATAAAGTAATGAAAGAAAATAATGAAGATGGCGGCCGAAGCGCGTCAAACATTTCATTCATCTACGGCCACAACGTCATGGTTCTCCTGGGGGACACAGGTAACATGGAAACAAGCAATAAGCCAACAAACATGAAAATGACTAGACATAAAAGAATAATTTATTAATATTGAAACATGCACATAACTAAAAAAATAAATTTCATGTTACAGTTCAGGAAAAGTCCAATTTAATTTATAATTTTATTAATAATTGACAAGAGGATTGATTGCATAATGCTTATAGGGTGTCGCTAGCCACCGTGCCGGTCTACTTGGGAATAATACTAAATATATAAAGAAACAAAGGAAGAAACAAATTTCATTCATTACGAAATAAAATTAATTTGGTGTTCATATTTCGTATTCTGTTTTATCGCAGTTCCTGGGTTAGTTTGGGTTACCTCATGATGAATTCTTATTTTATTATTTTCTCGAGACGAAGTTTATTAATTCATGGCGGCCGGCGGCCGCCATCAATGCAGGATTATTATTAGTAAATCGTTCGCATATTTTATAATTTTGTTTAAAGTATTTGTTGTTCTATGAAAAAATCTAGAGAATTTTTCGGATGCAGGTAACAATAGCGTTATCAAAACAACAAAAAATTACAAAAAAATTGGTATTCTATATGTTATAAAAATCGAAAAAAAAATTTTTTTTTGCTTTTTTTTATTTGACATGTTTGTATCGAGCGTAGTT
>MU183248.1:35360-64242 GCA_016904865.1 Pissodes strobi | reverse complement strand
ACATTTTTCTACGACTGACTTGAAAATGCTTCAAAACACACTAATAACACCTTATGAACTAGATATTATATCTATTTTCCATAGAGTTGCAGTCGTAGAAAAAGTATAGAGTGCAACACGTTTGAAAACCTGTTTTCACAAGTAAGAGCACATTTTAAGATGCAAATGAATACACAGGCCATGGGCGTTTTGAAAAACCTCCACAACGTTGGTTATAAATGCTTCAAGATTTGATATTTTGAAGTGTGAACGACATAGAAGTTGGATGTCATTGACTCTTGCGTAATTATGTGGCATCCATCAATTATTTATCAACGAATGCTGCCTCTCATGAAGAATCACTAAACATTAACTTTAGGGTGGTTGAAGATGGTAATGCAGGTTTGGTACTAAAAAACAACTTTCTTTCGTAATCAAACACGCAAATTAGCAGGATGATAACATAACAGGCTCTTATCTCTCACGCGTAGATAAAAAATATACAGGGTGTCCCAAAATTAGGGTAAAATATTTTAACAGCGCGTTCTACATATAAAATAGCCCCTAATTTCTCTAATAAACATATGTCGAAAAATGCACCCTAACATCAGTGTTACAGCCCGTAACTGGTTTCCTCCTGAAATGGCTTTTAATCCATATTTTCGAAACTGTTACAACTATGCCTTTGAAATTTTGGTATTAGGGTAATTTTAGAATGCTGATTATGTTTCTCAAATTAGAAAATTCAAATTTTAGTCAGAGGCGTGACATTTGGGGTGGTACACGCAACTAAACTGTCATAACATTTTTGTGGGTCTACTTTTAACGTTTTTTCTTTTAAATTCTGAAAATATGGGTTTTTCTACGTAAAAAAGGTACTCTTGATTTGTATCGCTAAGATGCACCGTTTTTGAGAAAATTGACTTTGAAAATCTTTTGTTGCGTTACTTGCATGATGATAAAATCCGATTGTATGTAAAGGCGAGAATACACATGCAAGTAAAATGGCATGCCAGTGTCCAGTAACTTGCACGCTAGCTACTTGTTCTTGGTCTATAGGCGAGAATACACATGCGTGTTACCAAAAATACACATGCTAGTAAAATAGCATGGCACCGACGTCATTCACACACATTTCGACACGACTTGCATGCTTTTCTCCCTCCCCACCCTCACCTACTCGACGAAATCGCACTACTTGCACAGAAAAATCAAACGTGTTGCGATCTACTAGCATGCGATCTTCTAGTGGGCTTTTTACCTCACAGCGAGTCACACATGCAAGTAGCACGCACTTTCCAGTGACTGGCATGCTTCTATGCGATTAACAAGCATGTGTATTTTCGCCTTAGTATAGCCAACTAGAAAAAATACTACAATCATTTGGATTTTATCACCATGCAATAACGCCACAAAATATTTTCAAAGCCAATTTTCTCATAAACGATGCATCTTAGTGATACAAATTAAGAGTACCTTTTTACGTAGAAAAACCCAGATTTTCAGATTTTAAAAGAAAAAAATTTAAAAGTGAACCCACAAAAATGTTATTACAGTTTAGTTGCCTTTACCACCCCAAATGTCACGCCTCTGACTAAAATTTGAATTTTCTAATTTGAGAAACAGAATCCGCATTTCGGAAATATGGATTAAAAACCATCTTCAGGAGGAAACCTGTTAAGGGCTGTAACTCTGTCAGGGTGCATTTTTCGACATATGTTCATTAAAGAAACTAGAGGCTATTTTATATGTAGATTGCGCTGTTAAATTATTTTACACTAATTTCGGGACCCCTGTATATCAAACCCCACTCAAAACATTTTCAGTATTACGATGTGATGATACCTACCTTCAAAAATTTAGACACTGCTTATTGAACTACAAATGTTTCCATTTTAATTTAATATTTCGTTGCTCTGCAGAATGATAAATACTGATTTAATGAATTGACTTTAGAACAATAAAATTGTTGTTTCACAACTTTATCATTAGAATCTCCTTAGTTTTCGATTACCTTTATTTTCCTCAATGTTTGTTTTGAGTCTTAATAAAATCTATTAAAAAAATATATTTTGGAAGAGATGAGGAATAGTTTTGGGATTGCTTTCTTATGGCCCTTGTATTACGCTATAATAAGTTCAGGGTGGTCAATGAAAAGAATACAAATCAACCTAACCCTACAGTATGGTAACGGCCACTGGCAGTAACCCAAACTAATCCTACTTAATGTTAGGGATTTCGACGGTTAGGAACAAGGACATTTTTTGTAAACTTTCAGTCAAAAGCACAAATCAGATAAATCGTTGGTTCTAGTGTTGGAAATTTTGAAACCGACTTATTTTATGGTGTTTGCATCATGCTTAAACAATATCTATCGAAATAAAAAAGGTGAAAATAAAGTGAACTGAGAATGATGCTGTAAAATGTGTTGAGCTCTATCGCTACCTTGAGTGTCTCGGGAACATGAGTAAGGTGAATTATTAAAAAATATGCGTCAAAAAGCGATGAATCTCGGCGATGATGGATCAGGAAAGACTTGAATCTGTTGAAGTTAAGCAGAAAATTAAAAACATTCTGCACCTCTTGATTGTAGGTACATCACCTACAATCAAGAGACGCAGATTAAAAAAAGCACGAAATCAGGAATGTCTCCATACTATATATACAAGCGTGGTGTAATGGATCAGATGTGAAATGTGCTAAGGAGCCAGGAATAACGCGCAACAATTTGCTGGTATATATTTATTATACCTACTATTTACGAGATACAATAATACATTGGACCGCAAATAATTAGACTTAACAGAAAATACTGAAGTTATCATAACATCTCCAATATTCCAATTCACATCCTAGTCCTGTAAGGCCTCGGACATGGCATTCTACTGCCTAGGAACTAAACCCTCACCGTTGAAGTATTCTTTAAGATGATCCCTCGTTTTTTTTTGGATAGGTTTGTTGCTCGATGACCGCCATAGTTTTCCATGTTTCTGAGTTCTCGAATTTCCGACCTCCAATCTTTCCGAATTATTTCACCCCACATTTTCTTGGTCAATAACACTTCTAGGAAAATTACTCTTGCCGTAGTAGCCAGCCAATTGTGAAGAGCGTAGGAAAAAGCGACAATTCTATTAACGGTTTTCAATTGACAGCTAGCTTTCGCTTGAAGACTAGGAATTGACTGACCAGAATCCAGAATGCCAAAAACATTTTCAATGATTCTTCTAGCCCGGCTTAAACGATAATTAAACGTCTCTCTTCCCGCGTGAGAGGTCTGTTGTGGTTTGTGTAATGGTTCATCAAGTAAGGTTTTAGAAGTAAGGCATCGTTCCCCCACAAAATAGGGGGGTTGTCCACTTTCCAAAGGTTACAAAAGTGAACAATTTTGGAAAACCGGCCCATCTGCTTCTGAGCCTTTTTTTCCAACTTCAACGTAAGAAACAGCATTTGCAATCCGGAACTGCCAACAAAACATTACTATTTACGCCTTTATAGTTGTAACACTCACTTCCGTTATCTGGAGCATTAATAAACACGTTTCCCATCTATAGCATCGCAATATAGCGGACAATTTTATCTATCACGAAAACTATTACTAGTTGTCTCCCATTCTGCGTGGCTGCTTAGTATCTGAAAAAAAAAACAAAAATACAAATTAAAGAAATGATGATCTGTACTTAAGAGAAATATGTTTTCGCTATTCTTTGAATCTACGTATGTGTATGGTGATGAAAATATAACCAAAGTATATAAATTAAACGTCAAGAAACGCAAAACAATAGAACCTCTATCAAGTGATGTGCAGTAAAAATACTCCATTAACCCCTTAGCCAGATTGCTAAAACATTGTCCTTCTTTATAGAAATTCGTCAGTAGATGGTAACATATAAAATTGCCTAGAAGCAGAAGAAGAAGGAACTACAGATAAACCTGCAAAATCAGTAGATGAATAGCAGTCATCACAACAAATACATTCGCAACAAAACCTTCATCGACAGTATGCTAAACGTATAGCTTCAAAAGGAGCGAAATCTAACATGGTCTTTGTGACGTATCTGAAGCGGTAAATGAAGTGTGCAATGCAAACCTGGCCCTAAGTTAGCCTAAATCTGCTTTGACGGAAAATGAGGCATTTGGAAAATATATTGATTCAGCACTTGATAAATGACCAGAAACAGAAGCTATTCTGGCACAAAATGATATCCAAAATATTGTGACCCGCTACAGGATGCAAATCATATCAACACCTTAAAGCAGTAACATATCGCAAGGCTTTATGTCGCCAAACTTTACATCGCTTCAGTCACTGTCGTCACCACTTTCAAATATTATAAAAGCCCGGTTGGAAGAAACAGCAAGGGAAGTAGGAACAGGTATGGCAGGCATTTTACGGAAGCATGGAGAATATGAGAAGGCCCAAAAACTTATCAGAGGGAAAATTAGAGAAGCCAAAGAAACATGGATGAAGGAAAGATACCAAGAAGTGGAGGAACTATATAAGAAACACGACCTTTTCAATTTACATAAGAAAGTCAAGGAAATTACGGGAAGCCGTAAAATACCCAGTCTCCTTACACGTACTTAACCAAAACAACAAACAAATCACAGATGACAACGAGCTCAGGGAGGTCTGGAGAGAATATATAACCAAAACATTTGGAAGCAATAGCCCACTCTTCCGCAGTCAAGATCCTACGGAACCGACACCAGAAATACTCCACTCTGAGGTTGCAAAAGCATGAAGAGAGATAAAAACTGGGAAAGCAGCTGGTCCAGATGACGTCTGCCCTGATGTTCTGAAACTTATAGACGACGAAAACATACACATCTTGGTACAATTATTTAATGATATCTATAACTCAGGCTACATCCCTCGTGATTGGCTAAAATCAACCTTCATACCCATACCCAAAAAACCTGGCGCGCGGAAATGCGAAGAATTCCGATTGATCAGCCTAATGAGCCAAGTGTTGAAGGTTTTCTTGAAAATAATTCATAGGCGCATAGGTATGAAATGCGAACAGGATGTAAGCCAATTACAAATGGGTTTCCGTGAAGGAATGGGTACCAGGGAGGCCCTATTCGCACTGTCGGTCCTTTTACAAAAATGCAGAGATCAGCAGAAGGACGTATATCTATGTTTCATAGACTATACAAAAGCCTTTGACTGTGTTAAGCACACCACACTACTAGAACTGCTGGAAAGTAAAGGAGTCGACGCCCAAGATCTGAAAATTATACAGAATCTTTATGAAAATCAAGAGGCATTTGTCAAACTGGAAAACACCGAAACAAGCACTCTCCCTATAAGATGTGGAGTAAAGCAGGGTTGTGTACTGTGTCCCATGCTCTTTAATATGTACCCGGAAGTTATCTTCCAAAACGTCCTAGACGAAGCAGAGGACGGTCTGAAAGTCAATGGGAAACTCTTAAACAACTTGAGAAATGCCGATGACACAGTGATAATCGCAGACAACCCTAAGGGGCTGCAACGCCTAATCGACAGCATATCGGCTTCCGGTGATGAAATGGGACTGAGGATTAATATCTCCAAAACAAAGATCATGCAAATAAGCCGCAATCCAAACAAGCACTTCAACATAAATATATACGGTTTACCGGTGGAGCAAGTCTCAAAATTTAAATACCTGGGAAGTTGGATCGGCGAAGATCTAAATCCAGAGATCGAAATTAGATCCCGTATAGAGCAAGCTAGAGCGAATTTTATTAGAATGCGGAATCTGCTAACCGACAGAACACTCAATCTAAACATAAGATTTAACTTTGTTAGATCCCACGTTACTATACGGAGTCGAGGCCTGGACGCTAAAGGTTAGCAATATTAACAAGTTGGAAGCATTTGAGATGTGGGTATATCGTGGAATGTTCCGCATTCCATGGACTGACCATATCACCAATCAAGAAGTCTTGCGTAGAATGAACAAAGACCGAACAATTCTCGAGACTATAAAAAAGCGTAAGACGGCTTACCTTGGCCATGTCATCAGACAAGACAGGTACGGATTACTGCAACTGATTATGGAGGGCAAGATTGAGGGAAGACGTGGTCCTGAATGTAGACAGTGCTCTTGGCTGAAGAACTTAAGAGCTTGGAATGGCTTGGATTCGAACTCCCTGCTGAGAAGAGAACAGGACAGGGACGAGTTTGCCAAAATTGTTGCCGATCTTCATTGAATGGACAAGGCACTTGAAGAAGAAGATGTAGATTCACTTAACGATTAGAATTAAATATATTTAATTAGGATTTATGAATTAGTATCTTTGTTCTCGTTTCTATTGCATTCGAATATATATTTGTAAGAATATAATTTCAATGTCCATACTCTTTGACTGTACAACTTCTGTTGGTACTCTATACAAGGTGTTACAAATTCGGTGCTAAATATTTCGTACAACCCTTGTCATATTCTAGACGTATACTTACTAGTGGTATATTAAGAAGCCCTACCTCTGATACTATCATAAATGGCATCACACACTTCTGGTACGAAGTTCGTCATAGATGGCTTCTGAACCCTAAAAAAGTGTTACACAGAACGGTAGCTATTGCCAGTTGCTAAAACTTGAGCTGGTATTCCATCCCTCATATGAATGTCTTATTTCGTAATTCTAGCAGCAACCATAGCAAAAAGAGGTTAACATTTTCTGGTGTCATTCGTAAACACATTGCTTATTCCCTCATGTCCTCAACTGCAAGTTCTACGACAAAAAGTGAAGATACACCTAACCCATCTCTCCTAGCTACCCATTCACGTACTCAGAATATTTTCCTCCTATTTTTGTCCTCTTCGATGATGCATAAGCTTCATCCAATAAAACATTATAAATTTCTGACAGACACTTTTTCACTATAGAACGATGTTGATCGCTCACGGCAGCCATTTTCCGCGTATCTACCCAGACTGTAAACCACCAATTAATAAAAACGGAAGAGTTCAGTTTTTCTAGTTACTGGGCCCAGCGCATTGGACATAATAACTTTACCGTTTAATTGAACAGTGTAAAGTAGCCTTAAGAATACTCGACTAATAAGTACCAAATATTATCAATAATAATTGTCTGTTAGGGGCCTTGAAGCCTATGAAAAAATACGCATTACCACTGCCACGCCGTGTCTTCCAGCAGCATCGCCCCCAGCTATAAACATCAAAAGCTACTCTGGAGGATATTTTTTTTTGAAGATCTGCTAAAAGATGCTGTTAGGCAAATTTCTGAGGCAGAATGTTTCGAATATTATTTTAGGGGAACAGACACGTTTATAAATACGAAGTTAAGGACATGGTGCGACTACTTCAACGCAATTAGGCTTCATTTGCTTTTTATAATAAGTTCTCCTACTTACATCTGGAGCTTAGAATGTTCCCTATTTATAATCTCGAGCAAGATATGAATTAATCAAGAAACGGAAAAAGTATCTGCCGCTTTATAAACATATAAAAAGTTTACGAAAGGTCAAATTGCCAATTATTAGCAAAATGTATTGATTTATCGTTTAAAGAATAATAAATAAAGCTCAGTTGTAAAATAACTGTAGGACATCATACTACAGGCATGTATTCACTATTAATTTCTACATTACTGTTTATGCTTTTAAAAGTTGGATGTGTCCAGCGCCAGCGTCTACAAACTGACCAAATAAGATGGGAATTTAAAGAATTAGTAGAAAAACCTATATTGCAGATGATAAATGAAAACATAATTAGCGAAGACCAAGGCAAGATCGATGCAATTAAAATGTGTTATAGATTTGACGAACAGAAATCAGGAAAGGTAGGATGTTTTATAACATACTTAATAAAAAAAGAGCGCTTATCCAAACTCTTCTAAACTTGTAAAAAATTAATCTTATATTATTTTCTTTTCAAAGAGCTAACAAATGTAAATCCTTCCTCTGCAAAAATTATCGATTTATTTGCAACACATTTTAAATCTTAATTTAGGACAGGATGATAATTTTGTATTAAAAATGATTTATCATAAGAAAGTCTAGTTTTTTCAGCTGGATGCTAACATTTTTATAATGGGCTCACCTGTTTTTTTTTTTTAGTGGAAAGGCAGTTTCTATTTTACATGAGACATTAAAGTGTTAGAAACTTGTTTTTGATACAAACTGAACAGCTTTTAAAAAGGACAGTTTTTACTTAAGTCAAGGAACCAATTTCTAGACCTTTTATTTATTGTGTATATTTGAAAAGTTGAAGATTTAAACTTCGGTTTAGCGTCAAACAAACCACGTGGGCATATATAAAAATCAAGGTATGGATTTTCAAAAAATGGCCCTTTTTAAACCACTAGATAAGCCTATAATTTTTAAGATGTTAATACCTGCCTAATAAATAGAAAAATATCCAGAAACTGCTTAAAGGTATCATTTTTCAATGAGCACAACACCCTCTTAAACCTGTAGGTAATACATTCTATGAGGTCGCCCATTCAAAACAGCAAGGCCCCTCTTATTCATTCTTCGTTTGAACCCCTACGACCCCACATATCTGCCATTTGTACGGGTTGTAAATTGATTCTATCTAAAACGATGCGCATATTTTCATAGTCTTCTTTCGTAGTCACTGAATGTTTGTTTGTTTGGCTGTAAGTTTGACTTCTTAAGACGGGAACCAAGAAGTTCTGACTAATGCCGTTGACTGACTATTGCAACGCTATTGCCGTTGATTGACTGTATTGCTTTGACTGACCCAAACCAGCCTAGTAATAACAGCAATTTTAATAGGGTTTTAAAAGGATGTTACAAAATATGCTTTTTGCCTGTTTGTGGGGCAGTAGTGTAGTAAATGAACATTATGTGACCAAAATTTGGCCGGAAAGGAAATAATTTCCACGTAGAGGTAAAAATGTTCGTTGTTTATTGGTCCACAAATTAGAAAATTGCTGGACGATGTTTATTTTATAGAGGAGCTCACCAGACAAGAACTCAGAGCATGGAACTCATTTGTAGGTGTAGTGAGGGCGATTTTTAGGCAATAATTCGATGAAAACTACGAACAATTAGTTGATAATGAGCTTGATTGATTGTCGAATGTCATTAAAACATCACTTTGTTCATTCTAATTTGTTGTTTTCTTGAGAACTAGGGTGCGGTCAGGGACGAGCAAGGTGAAAGGTTCCATCAAGACATCAGGACAATGGAAATTCATGGCGGGGTATCGTCCACTTATGTTTTAACCGATTGCTCAGCGTCGGCTAGAGAAGAGAGGTGCACTTCGGGAGCTGCAGGCTGAATCTGAAGGACATAAGAAAGATGCCGCCGAGGAAGGTGTGTGCCTTCGCTAAAGGAGGCGCGGCTATATGTATATGAGTGGATGCACTGGGACCACACAGGTGGCCTACCACCCACGTTCTAAAATTCATGCATTCATTCATTAAAACGATGCAATCCGTACTAGACTGATTCTACACATAGAATTACTTTTACCTGTTTCATTTCAGCGAACATTTTTTTATGTTAAAAATATTATAAACAGTTCTTATAATTTTCAGATTGAAATAGAAACTAGAAATGCAAGTTACTCAAGTGAAAGTCGATTTGAAAATGCAAGGCTGTATAACGAATTGAAACAGATTGATATTATTTACATAAAACTTCAAAGCTTTTTAACTGAACATATGAAACATATTTTTAAGGATTTAAGTACATTCAAACTACAAACACGTCTTATAGCAAATATAAGTGACATAGTATTACACGAAGAAACTGGTGCTTTACATACTATGCAAAGAATTTATAAACTCGCCTTTGGCGATGGCCATGAAACAGGAATAATGGAAAACATTATTAAGGTAGGCAACACAAAATAATATTTGAATAAATAATCTGAAATACTCTCAATCAAATGAAATGAACTGGCAAATTGCTTCACCACTGAAGCACAGAAGCAGGAAGAAACTGAGCACTTAAAAAGATCCTTAAGGATATTATACAGGGTTTTCAGTTTCTTTTTTATGAACAATTTACATGCAACAATTTCCGCTAGGTATTTGTCTGTTATAAGCCCCCCGCCTCAACTTTCAAGAATTTTTATTTTAACCTTGCCCATTCTAGACAAATATACTGGAAAACATATTACTTCTAATTATTTCATAAAAGTTCATGGATTGTATAATTTCCGGTAAAGTCGTCATTTACAGAGTACTAAATGAAAGTAGAGAACCTTATGTATAAAAACAACTAAAAAGTGAGCTGACGAACATTGTAAATGTTGACACTTACAAAGAAGAGATAATAATTAAAGTCTATTCAAATTTCATTTACGCCTGATGTAAACAAAAGCACATGTATGCCTGAATTGCACAGGGTCGTATTTTACTAAATAATTAAAAAAGTGTAACTAAAAATGCTGAAACTAATCTAAAAAGTAATAAATTGTCAATAACTTCACCGTACGAAGTAGTATAAGCTTTTATTTCGAACAAACACTGTAATTACTTTACACAGAACGTCTTTTGCAAGCAGGGGAATCACAGCGAAAACTGAATTCGACCTTGGTCAAAATAACTGGGCGGAGTATCGAATGATTTATGACCGATTCACCAATAGGAACGCAAAACGGCCCGCTCTTGGCTGTTGTCGAGCAGGTGCTATTGTTTTCATGCGGCGTAAATGAAATTCGAATAGACTTTAGTAGCTTAAATATGAAAAGACAGAATTTACAAGTAGTGTTAATTTACACATGAACACTTTAACCGTGTAAATTAACCCTTTGAATTTACGGTTTTTGGTTAATTTGATTTTCTGGCCCCGAATATATACGGAAAAATTATCCATTCTGGATTAAAAATTATACGAGTATGGAATTTTCTGGAACGATTTCAAATATATTGAAAAACGAATTTCCAATCTTTTTCAGATAATAATACGGCATAGCGGACAATTTAAAGAGAAAACACGTATTAGCGTTAAGCGGACAATCAGTATCGTCCAAACTAAAAGCGCATTTCTGTCAAATTCTCTTATGAATTTTGATTTGGTTATTGAGCACAGCTGAATGTTTTGCTTCGTAAAAATTATTAGAACTGGCCAATAAATCTAAATATTATATGCAATCAGATCTGTGGCGCATAGAATACTTACCTGATTATGTTTAGTGTCTAATACTTAATCAATTATTCTTATCTGTGTGTTTATGGTCGACTCACCTAAAACAAGAGGAAAACAATTAGAGTTAACTTGAAGAGACCTACGATGTACAAACTACTCAAAAAGTAAAAAAAAAAACTTTTGAAACACAATCTTGATGCTTTGTTAGATATTCCGAAATAAATATGCAATTTTCTTCATTCACATCATATGCAAAAATTTTGGGTAATAAAATTTTGCGTTTGGTTTAGCGGTTTTTAAGTTGGAAAATAATATAAATACAAAAATACAACAATAAAAAAAATTCTCGACTATTATATATTAAGAGGCAGATAGATACAAGTAAAAAAAAACACATCCTGTATATAATAAAATACCGTCGTTTGCAATAGGTATAAATATCTAAAGCATTTTGGTCATCACTGAGGAAATTACATTCTTGAAAGTTGAATTTGCTGATAGTAATATCAAAGATTAACCTATTGTGATATAAAACTCTATGCCTTCCGCAAATAAATTATTTTTATCTAAACAAAGACAAACTGGCAAACTATAAATTGCAATCAATATAAGAATCATCAGTTCTTTGAAGGCATCGTGACATGACTTTTTGAACTTTAGCATAAGAGAAGTATTCGACCTACATATTTCTAAATAAAAAAAATCTGCATACATATTCACCCTTAGCTGAAGATATCATATCTCAATTGGATGCGAAAATGGTATAATAGCAGATAAGAGGTTGTTGACTAGTATACTGATATAAAAATTGAATGCGTAACAGCGTTTAAGTAATTTTCAGAGTGCATTAACATGAGCCCTCCCCCCGTTAAGTCTGCAATCTATAAAAGACCTAAGCTCCAGTATTTGGCCAACGGATTGGTACTTTCACAACCCTTGAACATAACGTACGTCAGTTCGTTTTGGGTTTGCTATTCTTAATTAATATTCTTTTGTCCGATTGATATTGATATTAGAAGGGTCTACTGAATAATTATCTATCTTCACTATCATTGCATATTACTAAAGTTTTTAGTTTTTATGTTTTTACGTTTATATTCATGGGAGCTTCTGTATTACCTTTGTAATAATTGATTGTAAGAAAAAGTAATTTAGTTTTTATGCGCGATTATTATTATTATTGATACCACTATAATACCAAATAATTTATAGTTGTTTAAATTAAGCGGTATCCTAGTAATAAATCAAAATATATAGTTCAATCAATTCCCAAAATGCCTGACTGACGTATATTCAGGGTCGTAGGACCCATAGGGGTCTTCAATACAGGTTCAGTGTTTTCAAATACATTGTAATACAAAGTTTAGTAGTATCCAAAATCAATATCACACTAAGGGCCGGTACTTTTGGTTCTAATTAACGTATTTAATCATCTATCAAAATAATCGGAGTTAATAACAATAATGCCAAAGTCATTATGAAATATGGCATTTGACAAATTATTAACACTGATTATTTTGATATAGTCAAAAGCGTTCTTATCGTGCGGGTCCAAAGGTCACAATTTTCAGTAAAAACTTCATTCGTGGAAGATTTTGCTTGTAAAATCTGTCAAAGGAATGACATTTAATGAAAAATGTGACCTTTGGACCCGCACGTTAAGACCGCTTTTGACTATACTCGATTAAATGCGTTAATCGGAACCGAAAGCGCCGTCCCTTAAAATATAAACACAACTGTCGATTAAAAACAATAAAACAATTCGAAACATTAACATTGAGCATATATGCAAATATGTTAAAAAAAGTTAAATCAAAGTTCAAGCGCTACGCTGTGCTGTCATGAAAACAGAGGAAGGTATTTTCTAATGTGGTGTTATCAATCAGAAACCAGCAAAACGCTGAGGGCCGCATTGACCCAGATTTTGATCGTGATTAAATTTTATCGATAATAAATCGAACCTGAATTAAGTGCCTGGATTTCTACATAATGGTGAAGGACTCCACCTAATTTGAAGTATGCTTTTACAATTTTACAATAGCATTTTAAAACGGTGGGTCTTAATTTTTTTTTGGTTGGCTAAAAAATATTAAATATTTTTATACTCAACGTATAACATAATACGATATAGCTAATAGAAAATACAATTAATTTTTAGAAGGTCAATAATAGCAATAATTGCTGTTCATCTGCGAATATAAGGTCACACCAACAACAGGTTTACAACCTATACAACCACCTTGCACTAAGGGAATTAAGAAGTTATGTTATGGTACAATGTGTAAATTACCTTAACAACATTTATACGAAAGGTAAGCACCATGTAAAAAATATGGTATTTATATCTATGCATAACTTTTAACTAATCTTAAAATGGCACCCCTTTTTTCGTTCTACTGGTTGTTCATTACATTAAGTTCAAGCACATTTTGTACTTGTGCTTTTTAAGACCTTTATTCCTTCGGAGGAGAAATGAAAATTGTATGCCTTTAAATCGCAAGGCAATGGGTATAATCTTTTAAAATTGATTGGAAAATAGTATAATAATAATAATAAAGATCTTTCTTAGGTTAAGCGAGGAAACCTAGTTTCAAATCCGTTCATTTTAATTTTTTTATGTACAATGTAAAGCATTTTTATATGGCTCTTATTTTAATTAACAAACACAACAAATTGTCGGGCCCGGAGTGACAAATATCCCCACTTTTCCAGGGGACAGCATACCCAATATCCGCAAAAAAAAAAATATATCACGCAGGAATGTTAAGATATATTATTAGGACTGTATTTATTGATCTAAATAGCGATACCAGTATTAGAAACTACCATAAGCCTACAATCAGCCAATAATTGAAAAATCAGCAAAATATTAATGAAAATAAAAGTGAAAACTGAATATATTATATTTCTTAAGGTTTCTGATGATTGAACTAGGACTAGAGAAACCAGACCGATAGGATGGCCCCCAATATCTCCGGGATATATTTTTTGAGTCACCTAAAGAGTACCTATAATTTATAAAACACAATCAATTTGTAACCGTTGAAGATCGCCGGCCACGAATTTATAATTGGTTGCCGTTGTTCTGAATCTTGAAAGTTTTTGTCAATCTCTGACATTTGTTTGGCTCTTTTGTATCTTTATTTTAATGTGCTGATTTCAAATATGACCTCGGTTTCTTACGTATTGAAGAGAAGAAAAATATAAAACAGGAGAAAACTAAACCAAAAAATATAGCGAATTTTATAAAATGAAAAGAAACATTTTTTTACAAAATATTCTTTATTTTGGACTTAAAATAGAGTATGTAGTCAAAGATATTATTTTGTTGTCTTTTTTCTTTTCGATGGGATCGGTTTCACGTTCGAGGACCCAATAGAAGTCCGCCAGCATATTTGATATCTGAAACCCATTTTCTGTACTGTATCGCTTTTCCATTTGAGCAATTTGCTGGTGAAATTTTTATCCGGTTTGATCTGAAACTGCACCTGCTAACATCACAAGTTTTCAGGAAAGAATCCTAAATGCAAGTGAAAAGGTCACATGCTGCACCCTAATTCCTTGTACGATTGGATACGTTTTTCAACTAGTTCTGCATAATTAATTATCCGATCTTATTTCCTAGGAAACTACTACACACATTTTTGAGGGCAACCACATGCCCTAGTCTCTTTTTCCAAAAGTGTAGTTTCAAAATTATTGTTCTTGAAAAGTTCTCGTATTTGGTGTAAAATCGTCTGGTTCATGCGATTCGAGTCTATTTTCTTTCTGGAAGGCTTAGTAGGGACAGGCATGCTTGAGACACAGGGAACATTAAGATAGCACTCTAATATCCTCATTAATGTCGCGGACTCCAATGACTGCTGCTCGTTCCCAACGTGAGCGAGGAAATTAGATTACTGCCATCAATGAGGATATGAACTCCATCGTGGAATGGGGCGAGGAAAATTATGTTCAGTTTAACGCAAGGAAGACTTAGGCATCTGTATTCTCAAACAAAAACAAGCACCGCAGGACCTGACTTATCAATGACAGGACAAACACTGACTCTGGCCTCATCCATAAACTTGCTGGGTATCAACGTAGAACACAACATGTCTTGGAGTAATTACGTCACCAAAATCGCCAAGGCAGCAGCAGAAAAGCTAGGAGCACTCTTTAGAGCAAAAAACTTGTATACACCTCATCAGCTCTAAGGCTCAGATAAGACCATCTCTGGGATACTTCCCATATGTGTAGCTCGGCACCCAAACACCTGCTCAAGATACTGGACTCCATACAGAGGAGAGCAGTCCGTCTTGTGGATGACTCAGGGTTGACTAAATCGATACTACTACGGAATGTGTTAGAACGAGCTGGCACTTATGATTCCACCCAGAGTTGTGCCAAACAGAAACACCCGTCAGACACAAGCTGCTCATCAACATATATCCCTGTTGCGGGACTCCTTTGTCTGGAGGACTGCCTCACTCTGGAATGGACTTCCGAGTAACGTCTTTCTCGAAAACTACAACCTACATCGCTTCAAGTCCAACTTCTCCGCACACGCACCGCTCGTTGAGTGCCATAGGATTTTCCTTTTGTGTGTGTGCCGAACATTAAAAAAATCAAATTATTCTCTGGTTTTGCCAGAACACCTCGCGATTTTTCGGTTTCCGCCAAATCATTGGTATTCCAAATTGCATACCCTTGTGAGTACCATTTGACGAGTGGCGGAGCAACGCGGTCTAAGCGCCAATATGGAAATTGTTCATTGAGAAATACTTAAGAAATATTTTTATTTCAAAATCACAAAAACCAGTATCGCTTGTGGACCTGACTTCGTTGCAGTAGTTGCGCTGTGCTCTTTCAGATAGGTAGTTGGGAGAGATGGATAGAAACACTCGGTGTATGAAAAAATGGCTTATTTATTAACTTCAGGTTGAGTATATAAGCGAAATTGATTACCACGAGCAGCAGAGTGAGAGAGAGAGGGGGGGGGGGAAGGCTGGCCTGAAGGGCGGATAGATTACTTGATCTGGATGAATGTTTACTTTGGGTTTTAAACGCGCCTGATCAGAGGGGCCTTTTAGTTCGCACTGATAGGTCTTTTTTAAACGTGTCTGATCAGAGGGGCTTTTCCCTTTCGGTAATTCGCACTGATACGCCTTTTTTTAAAGTGAGAACTTTGATCTGCCAGAGGGGCTTTTCCCTTGTAAGCGGTTTACTGGACGCTCGATACAAAAATGCGTCCCAGAAGGGTGCTGTTGGTGGAATCGACAATAATTGCTTTCAAAACTGCCTCTACTTGACGGTGATGTAGCTTAAGATCAGTTCTTGCCTTCTTGTAGGTATCGGTGTCTGCATTCTTATATTGGATATTAAGCTTGTTGATCCATGTTTACTCTATTCGCACTAGATAAATGACATGTTTAGACGAAATAAACCAAACGTCACTAACGACCGCTAACAGTAAAATAAACGAGTAGAAAACAAGTCAAATCGATGTGACCTGCCGATCTTAGCGACATCGCAGTTTAATGAGGCGTTTTAAAAGTACAAGATGCGCTTCAATGGACTTACTTAATTCAAAGAGCATTGGATTAGTGGAAATTCATAGATCACTTTCGTGAAAAGAAAAAAAAATGATATTTTTTGGCATTTAGATCGCTTTGCCATGCCACTTTTTAATTAAGCAAGCACGTTAGGTTTCTAGGGCAAATAGCAATAAATTTTGGGAGCCCAAGCCCATCTTGATCTCCAACCTTGCAATTAAAATATAAGCTTTTCTTACAAGTGGATTTAAAGTCTTTCGTTGGGCTAGTAGAATGGAACTGAACACTTCGAAGTGTAAACTCATATCATTGAATAGGAAAAAACATCCTATCTTGAATTCCTATTTCATCGAAGGCTGCAAGTTTGAGCGAATGACGACTCGTAATGATATTGGAGGAAATGAAATAACAACTAGATTTATGGCTTGGTATAATAAATATTTGCCTGTACATTTTGCCTATAATTATTGCAGTTCTTTATCCTTTAAAAATGCAGTAAGACTGCATACTGTTCTTGTCCGCGGACATCTCTGAGCATGTTATATTTAATGAATTATGCTGTTCATATATATTTGTTATTTTTATGTGTTTCGTATATTTTATACATTATTATATTTCTATTATCGATCATACGTAGATACTTAATCTTAGTGTAGTTTTGGAACTTTGTTCTGTTGTGTACTCTGTATGAATAAATAAATAATATAATCGCAAAAAAAATATTTTTTAATAACTACATACTGTTCCTTTACAACTGCTAACATTTGTACCTGTTCTGTAATCCCTTTGGGTACTTTTGGCTGTCTGAGCCATCAGCACTCCTCCTATTGGTCAGAACGCATTCTCCTTTAGATTAGGGTTTAGCAGGGAGGATTTTGATGCAGAACGGTGTTATTAGATCAAGCAGATCCGTTCACAGACTAGTTTTTGAAAACATTAGAATGGAACAGATTGCGTTAATGTTTAAAAAATAATGGATTATCTTAGAGTATCCTATCAAGTAAATTATGATATAATTAATTTTTCATCAAATTATCTTGATTTTCTGTCCTACTATTACAAAGCAAGCAAGCAAAATCTTTTTAGTTTTATTATTTTTTTATTTTCGTTTACATCGTTTTATTATTAAAAAATAAATAGATGGATTTGAGTTTTCTCCGAGGGGTGATTCACTTCTCGCAATACTGTCACAAACTCAATCGCCGAGATCACTATCGCAATCATTCGCAGTCGCTTCGCAATCAACGCGATCGCTTCGCAATCATCGCAATCGCTTCGCAATTCCCCGAAATCGATTCGCAATCCACGCAATCCTTCGCAATCCTATCGCAATCCATTCGCAATCGCTCATAATCCACAAAAATGTTCGTTAAAATAGATGATATTAAGTACCAAAGGAGCGGCTACGTGCTAACTGGGTATAGTATTTGTCAAAAACACGTATAAAAAATCGTTAGGTATTTTTCTCGGTATTTTTATGGTACGCGTGTGTTGACAACAATTGAATTCATGGTCGCCAATAATACAGGGTGTTATTTAAGTACGTAGCCAAACCTCAGGAGGTAATTCCTCGAGTGATTTTAAGATAAACATATAAACATATGTCCGCACTGTTTCCAAGATACAGGATGTCAAACTTTAAAAAAAAAAATTGTAAAAATCTTAATAAGATTCTTTTGGTCGATTTTGTTCAAATTCGGCAGTAGTATTTACATTACTAGGAGCTTATTTAGCCATAATTAATTATTTTTAAGTCCATTGGCGTCCCGAAAGTAACTCAATTTGAAAAATCATATATTTTTTCAAATTTAGCAACTAAAAATACAACTTCCTATCCCTTTTGTTATCTTTGTATCTTGCTTAGTTTTTGAGAAAAAAATCACCTTTTTTGTAATATAGTGTAGGGACGTGTAATAAGTAGTGGTGTTTATTTTTTTTCCCTAAAGAGTAAGAAAGATACGAAAATAATTCAAGGGACAAAAAAGTTGTATTTTTAGTTCCTTCATCCGAAATAAATACCAAAATTAGAAAGAAGTCAACGGCGTACACCACCGTTTTTTTTCTTAAACTTGAACACTCTGTATTTTGGAAACAATGCATTTCCGGACCTATGTTTATATAAACTTTTCGTCCTAAAATCACTCAAAGAGTGAACTTTGGCCGCGTACTTAAATAACACCCTGTATAATACCAGTTCGTATACAGAGTATCCCTTATACACTGCTAGCTATCTGACATGAACTATACTGGCATTGGAGTGGGAAATCTATACAGGGTGAAACAAATTTGCTTCTCACCATTAGGATCTCGGAAACCATCATAAGAGATACGAAGTATGTTATATAGTTGCGCAATTTAGGGGTCATTGATATGTCGTTGAGAAATTTAGAAAATTCCGACTACTTCCGGAGATATTCGTAGTAAACCGAAAAGCAGCTATTTACTTTTTATTTTCCTGACTTTATTTGAAGATATAATATAACATGAATTTAACATTATTATTTGTTTATAAGATGGCAGTATCAAATTTTAATCTGACGTTTCGTGTCCGGGCCCCCATCATCAACTTCATTTCTTTAAATACGGACCTGGTTTTTCTATTTAATTTTTTAGTAGCCTTTGTTCTCCCAAAACCAACGATGTCTCACACTTACTAATAAATCAACAGAGATAGGGCAATCTCGAGGGCAATCTTTTCTGACTCGATTTCACTTATGAGAATATTTGTTACCGCTATTGGACAAGTGTGATACATCATTGGTTTTGGGAAACCAAAGGCTTCTAAAAATGGAATAAAAAACACAGGTCCGTATTTAAAAAAAAAGTTGATGGTGGGGGCCCGGACACGAAACGCCAGATTTCAAATATGATACTACCGTCTTGTAAAGAAAAAAAATTGGCAACAATAATGTTAAATTCATTTTATATTATCTCTTTAAATAAAGTCAGAACAAAATGAAAATAAAATAGCTGATTTTCGGTTTATTACGAATATCTTTGGAGGTAGTCGGAATTTTCTAAAATTCTCAACGGCATATCAATGACTTTTAAATTGCGCAACTTTGTCCCGATTTAACATCCTTAGTATCTCTTATGGTTTTCGAGATCCTAATGGTGAGAAAATCATTTGTTTCACTCTGTATTGCAATCATAGCCAAATTTGACATTTGGCTATGATGGTAGAGAAAAAAACTGAATGAGTGGCAACACTGCCGATATCATTTTGAAATCAGGAACTTCGGCTAATCCGAGGGATCTTAATTTTGTCGCAAAAGAATTTGTGGTTTCCAAACTTATGCCACACTCTGTATGTGTTCCACTGCTACATAAATAAATCTGACGTATATTTAGTAAGACATTAATTTTTTACTCCCACTTGACTTTTCACTGATACACCCCTGTATGAGAAATTCCAGCACCATCAGTTTTAAATTTTTAATTAAGTAAACGATATTGCTGCAAGAAAAACCTACATATCGATTTTTATAAAGATATCTGAAATACATAATTTAAACTCGGTTTTAAAGATCATAGATAAAAATATAATAAGGCCTCCAAAATATTTTTTATATGTACCGAACCGAGAAGCGCAAATGCGTCAAAATAGCTTTTATTTAATATCCTTAATATCTTAACTATGAATATGAATCCGAGTATGAATCTCGGTATGAATTCAAGATATAGAGGGGCAAGTGGTAAACGAGGAAGACAGACAAGATATTGACAATGAAAATAATGCATTTGAGGATTTATAAGGTATTACGGAGGATATTACTGAGTTAAATATTAAGGAGCAAAAAGAAACAAAAGGAAGATCGTTCTTTTCTAGGTGTTAAAGTCAACAAAGAAATGCTAGTAATGAAATCCGCTTGTTTATTTGCTCTTTTCTAACAAGTTAGGAAGACTTTCAAGCGAATGGGGGGTTCCTTGAAAAACAAAAATAAGAAGTAAAAGGAAGATAAAATATCAACAAAGGCTCTATTGATATACGTTTGGAAAATTATTATGCAGTATGTTATTTACGGACATGGTACATTGGTAGAGTTGTAGAGGATGGATTGATAAGAGCTCCAACAAAATTAAATTCCTTAAAGTCGTCCCTCGACACCTATTTGGTCAAAAGAGAAAAATGAAGACATTCAAATAGTGGAAAATAAGTTCACATTTTATGAGCCAATACCACTATTGAAAAATGAGCATTTTTACCTAAAACGGCATCAAAAATTAGAAATCGAACAGAAATTTAAGGCTGCAAAAATAGCTTCAAAGATTATTTGTAATTAAATGCACAAGTTCCTATTTCTGATTTTGGCTGTTTTTCTCACCTGCTATTTTTGAACTAGATCATTTTAAAGTTAATTTATTGAGGTCAATTTTGCGTATTGGGGTCATACTTACCTATGTTTTTAGGTTTTTTTTTGTATTTTTTGATATTAATTTTTTTCGAGATTTTTTTAATATTTGTACCTATTTTGCAATAAAGCACAGGCTAATCCAAATAAGCTATGTTGTTTTCTGTTTATCTTATAATAAATTTGAAACAAACAACTGAGCATCAAAAAGCAGTGAAATAGGACACCCTGTATACCGGGTGACCGCGAGATTACTAACCAGGCGTTTTATTTAATTATACAAAAAGATATCAATACGCAATATGGGGAGCTTACCGGAATGTCCATCAAGAAAAGAATAGGAGTAAAAGCAATAATTAATGGGTCACTTTTGATCCAACCAGAAATAATAGAAACTTTGTTATTTTAAATGAAACACCGGACAGATTTTTGCGGTATATTAACTATTAAACTACTAAAACTTTCACTTTCAGTTTACCTGTAGGTAATCCGGAAATGTTTAAATTTGACACTTAATCAGCATCCGCTTAAATAATTTTAGTAGCACGTCCTGTATCCGAAACTATCATAGATAGGTATAGGGAGGGTTACATGACTTAGATTTTGATGAATAGATAAAATCGAAAATAGCAAAAATATACAGGTTGTTCCATTTAAAATACCTATAACACAGTTTCCATTACGTCGGGTATGATCAGAAGTGGTTAATTACTGTTTTTACGCCTACTTTTTTTCCTTATAGCCGTTCCTGTAAGCTCCCTAAATCTCAAAATATATATTTCTAATGACGTTAAAAACGCCTGGTCAGTGGTCAGTATAATCTCGAGGTTACCCGGTATATCTATATAATTTTTGAACCAAAACATTCAAGAGATTTCCAAAAGGCCACAAATAAGCTATTTCATTTTGATGTTACCTAAAATTATCCTGTTCACAAAATTGTCATAAACATGAATCCATTGCCAGAACCATGTCTCTGTGCTCATTGGTTTATTTCATAATAATTAACAAAATATAATAGATAAACTACCCTAGAACTTTTGTATTTCTTTTTTAATTTTTAGGATAGCTTTTAATTGGGGCTCAAAATTTCAACCTGGTTGATAATGTAAAATATTTTATCTCTATTGATGATTTTTGTTTAATCAAAGTCCATGTTTTAACAATTCTAATTTCTATATTTTCATATTGAAGAATATTTTTAGTTTCCATAACAAACCTACCTATAGTTCCCTAAACCCGAGCGTAAAACTAAGTATACGTTTTGCAATTTGCAAGACACTTTAAAAGAACATGAAAATGCTTTCGCAATATTTAGAAATCCCTCGCAATCCTTGTAAGTCTTTCGCAATCCTTTGGGAGTCTTTCGCAATCCTTGGAAGTTCTTCGCAATCCTTGAAATTCTCTCGCAATTACCCATTAAGGCCTTTAATTTGAGGCAAAGGGGTATCACTCACTCCTTAATTGGAATATTATGGTTCAAATTCCCCGGATGTGTCTGATATTTATTACAAATCCCATTTTCTATTTTCCAGATATTCTTCGACCTGCATTATTGAACATTTATTATTTTACTTTTAATCTAACATTATTTATGCCATATTAACACAAAATTATTAAAATTTCTACAGTGAAAATCTTCAAAGTTAAATGTAACCTAATTTTTTCCAAAGATTAACTCAAATCTTTGTAGGTTCTGGTGAAAGAGGGGAGATCGTACGTCAAAAAATGATACCACATAAAAAAGACCTAACGGAATTGTCAAGAGATATATGGAGATGCGATCCCAAAAGATACATCAAAGGTATAAATAAAAATAATTTATTTATAAAATAAATCAACTAATTTCCGAATCAAAAAATCAAAAGTCTGGTGAAAAAATATTTTTGGAAATTCTATTTGCTCAGGTTTAAATATTCGGAGCGTCACAAAATAGTGGCCTACCTTTATCTCTTAAACATCCAGACGTGCTGAAACAGATCATTAAATGTGTATTTCATAACTATAATAGTTATAACACACGATTTCGAACATTATCTTTTGATTTTTAAATGAGAGTTCAGGCTTGGATTAGTTTGAAATAATTTGCGTTCAATTTATCATTTTCAAGCATATTGAATTGACCACAATGTAAAAAAGATAAACTTCTTAATGAAGTATCAAGTTTTATCGTCAACAAATGTTCATGTTATATGGATATTTTTTAAAACATTATTTAATAACAGACAAGAAATGGAATATCTAATAAACGAAAAGACGTACAAATGTTCATAGATTTCGTAACGTGTTATGACAGTTATCACAAACACCACAATGCTATCGGCAAATCTTTCATACACAAGCCAGTCTTCCCCAAATTTTCGGAATTACGAAAGCGTAGAGAAGGATGCTAGGCTGTTATTTTTTTCATACTTTAAACTCAGAAGTCAGCATTGACGACTTAAAATACTTAATACCTTTATACTTAAACAAATTTTATCCCATATGCTGCATACTTGCTACTTGTTAGCATAATATGCTGCATACTTGTTGGCGGAGACACTAAATGCCCAACTATTTTTAAGATAAAAATTATGCCCAATTTACAAGACTCATTCAGGGCTACATTCAGAATATAAGAGGATTAGAGTACAAAAATGAGAGAAAACGGTCTGATGGATTATTCTCTTTCGCATATTCCAACATTGATCAATGTCGTTGTGATAATCGTGTCGTGAACAATGATAGATGTGTCGATGACATTTGTCGTCGGATGCAAGAAGGATGCGCTGGAAATGTCCTTGGATGTTTACCTACGGAATCTCAAGGTTCAATTTGCCCGTCCGTAAGTATTAATTAGTATATTAGGCAATGATCATTTAATAATATCCATTAAAGGTGAGTTGTATACGCGATTTTTTCTACTACCAGTCAAAATAATGAAAAGTAAATGTTCTAATTCTAAAAAATTACTAAATAATATTAACTATGAACTATCAAAAATTGATACATTTTGAATATCTCAGGTAGTTTGTTGCATTTTTATTGGCTATAAACCTGGATCTTACTGAAATATCTGCATTCTAATGAATCTCATTAAAGTACAGGTAAATGTCTAATAAATTAATTAAAAGTATAAGAGTAGAAAAAAGCAATACGCTTATAAGGACCCTACACTATTTCGATAACAAAATAAATGATCCGAACGAAATGCTGAACACAAGACATCGAGAGAAATGTTAAAGAAACAGACTAGTTGTATAGTCTATACGAAGTCAGTGTAAACACGAATAAATCAAAACTCGATTGACATCCGGCATTTCCTTTGAATAATTCAGCATAAGCGTGCGACGCTCACAAGCTCACAAATTATTTTTACTTTTACGCGGTACAGCACTGATTGTCGTTAAAATCATACGATTTAAATGCTCTATATTCGGGCCACCGAACATAGCCACCTAGCCCCCATAAATAATCCGGCGATCCTCTATAAAGCAAACCTTTTCATAGTGGAGCGCATTTAACTGTTGTAGTGTGTTTTGTTTCCAAATTACTTTTAATGATATAAAAATTGTCTATGGCAAATAAACAATTATGTCGCTATAATTAAATACTTATGAATAGATTACTTATTATAATAACATTTGTTATATTTACTATAATATTTATATTTTATTATAAGAAGATATAAGCCAGGTATAAATCCTCTCGACTATCGCTTGTCAGGCCTCTCGAGGTTATAATGCTCGGTTTTATTGCTATATCTGTTAGGTGGGCCGAGTACGAGGAGCCGTCAATAAATATTTTTATTTTTATTTCATGCATTTCAATGCAAATCTATAATAAATTGATCGTACCCCAATTTCCTAGCCGACTTCGTATAGACTTTACCACAAGGCAGTAATCACACAGAAATACTGATGATCTTCAGTTATATAAAATAAAAGAAATCGGGTAATGCTATGATAAGGCAACATAAAATACGGCAATACAAAAAAAATTGATTGATTAAAAATGACAGTAGAAAACAATTAAGACAAACCAAAAATTTACTTTGATAACGAACTTGAAATAAACGATGATTGAAAATATAACAAAAAGAATAGGTTAAAAGATACTAGGGAAATAGTTAACAAGATTTTCCGTTAGCAATATGAGCAGTTTTAAACTATTGCCATTGGTAGAAGTAATAAAAAGTAGTGTTAACCGCATAATAACCAAGATTTTACAAACAGTACTTGAGGTGATTGCTGACATTTTCTTACAAGTAACCAATAAATAACAGCCTTAAGTATGATACTTTCCCAGACAAAATTAGAAGACATTCTATTACACTTCCGGTAGAAAAAAAAAGTTAACAAAAATAAAACCGAAGAATATAGACCCATAAATATGGCCCTATACTCTATTTCGAAATGATGCGAAGTAATAAATCATTTTCTGATGGCTGATACATAGGCGTACATAATTACGTACATATACGTACATATTTTAAACGTTTACCTGCCCTAATACTCGGACTTTCCCAGCATTATATTTATCACACTTAGGTTTTTTATTACTATTGTAAATATTCAAATTTGACGATTTTTTGTATGCATACCCTAAAGTTTAAGTAATTGTAATTTTTCAGTTATATTTGTTCTTCCGAAGAAGACACAGTGTGTTTGTTTCATTTCATAGTTTCAATTAAAATGGCTAATTCAGTTTTCTCTCCAGTGAAACGAGCGAGCAAATGTCCATTTTCTGTTAACGAAAAGAATATTATTCTTAATGTATATGACGCCCTCAAACATCAAAATCCTCTGTATAGCGTTGATACTGTGGTGGAAATGTGTTCGCAAATGACGGGTGTTTCAAAAACGTCGATATATAAATTAAGGTGTGAACGAGAAAGTGGAGCTGTAAAACCACCTATACCATCTTCAGGAAGAAAGACGGTGCCTATCGATGAAGACTACAAACTTATAATTAGAAGAACAGTACATTCCTTTTATTTTAATAAGGAAATACCAACCATCGACAACATTTTAGGAGCCTTGAAGCAAGACCAAAATATGTCTCCAACGATAAGCAGGAAGAAATTGTGGACAACTTTAAAACAAATGAATTACAGCTGGGAAAAACAAAGCAGAAAATCGCTCCTAATCGAAAAAGATGAAATTATTTGCTGGAGGAGACATTACTTAAGACAGATAAAGCAGTTTCGAGTGAGAATAGAAAGATTTATTATCTGGACGAAACATGGCTTAATGAAGGATATACGGTTGGGAAGATTTGGCAAGACAAAAATATTTCAAGTTTTCGTCAAGCATTCTTAGAAGGCTGGTCCACCGGACTAAAACCACCATCTGGAAAAGGAAAGCGACTTATTATTACACACCTTGGAAGTGTTGATGGTTTTGTTGAGGGCGGTTTGTTAATGTTTGAGTCAAATCATTCTGGCGATTACCATGAAGACATGAATGGCGATGTGTTCGAAGAATATTTTGAACAAATGTTAGATCTCATTCCACCTAATTCTGTGATAGTGATGGACAATGCGAGTTATCATTCCAGAAAAGTTGACAGAATACCAACTAATTCATGGAGAAAAGCGGATATTATTCAGTGGTTTAGAGTAGTTTAGACAGAATAACATACCATTTGATGAAAGTATGGTGAAAAAGGAACTGTGGTCCATAGTGTCCTCAAATAAAGCTCGTTTCACCGAGTATGTAGTTGACAAAATTGCACAGAAACGAAATATTACTATTCTTCGTCTGCCTCCGTATCATTGCGAATTAAATCCCATTGAACTTGTTTGGGCCCAAGTAAAAAGTTATGTAGCAAGGAGAAACACGACGTTTAAAATGAAAGATGTTAAAATTATCTTTGAGGAATCTTTAAAAAATGTCGATTCTGAAAAATGGCGTAAGTGTATTGAGCAATGTTATAAAAGAAGAAGAAAAAATGTGGAAACTAGACCATTTAATTGACCTAATTGTAGAGCCTTTAATTATATCCTTGGAACATGACGAAGATTCGACGGATTTTTCTGACGACGAAAATGATATACCATAGTTCTCTACATAACTGTTTACACAAAATCGCAATTCTTATACCTTATTATATAAATATTATATGTGATAAAATGTTACAATAATACTAACTGTTTTTGAATATACATAAATAAGTGAATAAATAAAAGTACTTAGGTAAAACAGGTATTTTAAATTAAATACCCAAACGTACGCTACTGCAGGTAGAAAGTGGCCCCTTTGCTAATAAAGCCTATTGTTTGCAGCGGGATTGCCATACAAAACAGGGTGGAATGGTTAAAATATAATACAGCAGACTATAACAGCTGTGGCTAAATATTTAGAAATCACAAAAATTTATTTGACCACTCTGTTAGCGTTTTGCATTTATAAGTAGGTTTTATTACTCCGCACCATTTCGAAATAGAGTATAGTGTGCAAGAAGCTTCTTGAAAAGGTGGTCAATGAACAATTTATAAATATACGTTTTTTCATTTAGAATGATCGTTTCCGTGTGCCGGACGATTGAAAGTCTCACTATAATACGTTTTTCAGCAAAGTTGGTAAAAATCGCCGTTCTACGACCAATAATTTCAGCCATACTACTGAACCCAATTGAATGAAGGGAGTACTTATTCCACGCAGAATTTAATTCTCTCTAATATTTGTAAGAATGAACTATTCGCTAGAACCCACCGTTTTTGAGTTATAGGCGAAAAAACTGAAAAAGTCCGAAGATTTCGCCTTTCTTCCGGCTTCCTGACTCGAGCAGTGGTCGAGGGACCGTGTAAACCATAGGCATATAATATGTCTATGTTGTAAACCTATGAACCAATCAAAACAATAATTAGCGTTTCGACATTTTTTTACAACTGACCCCCTTAATAGACCCTAATTTGACTGGCCTACACTGTTAATTAATATCATGCTAATTTTTAGACTTTTGATGGAAGGCGATACGATTATATACAATACAAGAGTGGAATATATTTAGGAAAAAGGCAATACTGCTCAAATATTTTAAAGTGGAGCTTCAAGGAAAGGCAATGCTTTTGTTTTTGTGATGAACATGGACCTAAATCTGACAGATACATTAGTTTACGACCAGCCTTTGCAAATATTACCGAGAACAAGTAGGTAAATTTAGTATCGTCATAGTGGGCCCATATTTCTATTTAATGGTCTGCTGATAGTATTATAGGTTTCGCCACTATTAGCATATAAACAATGACTCGAATATACAGTGTGGCACAAAAGTATGGAAACGGCCATTTTACTCTGAAGCCCTTGTATTCAAACGGCTTCAAATTTGGGATACAGGCATAAACAATGATTTTGCATTCATTAGTGATATCTGCGACGTTGTCAGACCTACCGTTTACGAGATATTGACATTTAGTTTCGATTTTCATATGGAACACCATGCATTTTATATTTTTTCGAATTCCTCGATTAATTTAGAGTATGTATTGATAAAAAAAAATATGCTTTGAACTCATCTACGTCCCAGGAAAAAATGATGAAATTTTGTAAAGGTAGCGGCTACCTTTGTATACCTTACTAAAAGTCACCAGTAAATGTTAAATAAAAAATGGCAAAATGTCAGTGTCGTGTTTTCTCGTACTGTCCAATTGCCACATTTATCTTATTGTGTGGAAAAACTTTTTTTTGAGAAAAAAAAATAAAAATTTACACGAATTTTTATTCAAATAACTCGTTGAACACACAAAAAGACTACAAATGATACAAAACGTCTAAAATCAGTTAGGAGATTCCAAGAAAATTGTATGTACTGTTCATGGAAGACAAAGTAAGAACTGGTCGACCAAAAAGTACAACAAATGATGCAAAAAGATCAGAAACATTACAAATGTTCATCTAATGCTCATACGCTACAAAAAGAAATGTTGAACAAGCAATAGATGTTAGTCATGTATCGATTGA
>MU183248.1:0-30334 GCA_016904865.1 Pissodes strobi | reverse complement strand
TATATATATATATATATATATAGTACTCGTAATTTAATTACTTTTTAAGGGTAATTGCGACAGCTCTGCTCTCAAATGTGATTTGAGTTTACAATTTGCAATTGGATAGGCTCGAGTAACGTCATACTTGTATGTACAAACTTAACAAACCAGGCATTAAAAATGACAATCCTTGTCAAAGTAAAATTCAACACCTACCTACTGTTTTGCTATTTTCAACGCTTATTTGTGATACAATCGCTTTCGCTTTCAGATTTCTCACGATTGACCACGGAGGCAAAGCTGTTCGTCCAAACTTAGAGTGCTTTTAGGTTTATAGCTTCGTTATATCATACGAATGGTATAGGAATTTTATTAGATAAAAGATCACCGTATATAATAAAAAAATATTGTCCCAATTTCCAAGCGGATCATTCAAGTCGAATTACTTGGGCAGCCCGTGAACATCAATATAATTCGAGCATATGCCCCAACTGCAGAAAAGCCAGATGAAGACGTACTACCACAGTTTATACCGTACCAAACGGTATAAACTGTGGTAGAACGCTTCTATCGAGAACTTGACCAAACACTCAAATTAACAAAAAAAAAACAACGACATTAATGTCGGGCGACTTCAATGCAAAAGTTGGAAGGACCGAATCGATTGGACGAGAAAAGTACTGTCAGGAAATGAGCCACTGATAACAAATACGTGGCAGGGATTACGTCCTAGGTGCCTTTATACTTGGCGACCAACACATTGTCCGCATTCAGATCGATTTTATAACAAATATCAGACGATTCAGGAACATGATTTAAAAAAACCACTACACTAACTGAGTCTGATGTAGGACAATAATCCTGTATGCTCAAACATTCATCTGAGGCTTTTTAACAAAAAAAAGGGAATCAACTAGAAAATTGCCTAATATCAACATACTCAAAGATGAAGATGATAGATTATTATACGAACAACATATTAACAGCAAAATAACAAATACCCCAATTACAGATCATATTGAAGACTTCTGGACTAATATATCAGAAATATTCAAAACAGCAAATAATACGCATCTTCCCAAGTTCAAAACAACGGCTAAAAATACAAGAATGACATTCTACAAGAAATACATTCTAATATAAATTAAAAAATACATTCCTGCTCCGGACATGAAATATGCCAAATCATTAATTTAACATTCGTTATCAACAAGAAGCCCAAAGTCTATCACTACATGGCTTGGCCATTTTAGTTGTTTACGAATCTCAGAGCGATTAGTATAGTAAAGGCTAGGTTTAACGCAATGTGCTAATTTCTCCTGATTATACAGAAACATTTCAATGGTCAATATGGAGAGATCAAAAATTTGGTTTCTCTTTATATTCGCAACGTTATTTGCAATTTCAATGTGCGAACATCATTTACTCGTGGACAAATTACGAATGGATTTTATGCGTATGGAGGAAAAATTGTGGCAATTTGTATTGTGGGAAGCCCCCAGTCTTAGCCAAGATGATGCAGCGTTTCACCTGATAAAGAACTTTCACATGTTTGATCAAGATTTGAAGCAGGTGTGTATAATAGCTCTATTTAGTTGATAGTCCTCGAAAGGTATTGACTAGTATTAATTTCGTTTAGTAGGTACTTCGGGGTATATATTTCGACCACGTTTCAAAACACTTGATCATTAAAAAATCAAATCACTAGTGTTTGATGTTAAATAAAAGACCGTGGGTTACGTACTTACTATTGATTAGTATAAATTTGCTAAACTGTTGTTAATCACTAAATTTAGTGCCAAATGATCTAGATACATACTTTGACTTATTTTGAAAATGCATTTAAACTGTATGATTTCTTGAATATTCAACCTGCACTCTTGGAAATACTTGAGATATTTTGACTGGATATTGCATACAGAAAATGCAGTTCAAGAATAAAATACCTAATGCAGATATAAGTAAACGTAGTAGGTATAAATTGAAAACTTAAAAGCAAGATAAATTATAATACATAAGAAACATTATTTTGATAGCAAATCGATTTGTGAAAATATTAGTATACTTTGTGTCAGATTTATAAATAATAATGATAAATTACAAGCCAAGGTTAACAGCAACTGAAGTCAACATCCTCTAAACAAAGATAAAATCGTATACCTAATATCATCTTTCGATAAATAACAAGGAAATGGACTAATGACTAATGGGACAGTTTCTACTTATAATTATTGTTATAAAATTACTATTTATGGGCTTAATTGCACGTTAAACTTCTTATTGCAGCTTCTGCTTTTCATCATTATAAGTACAGGACTTGAAACGCCAACCACTTTGTTGAATTTTAAAATTGAGTCCTAACAACATCCGAAATTAACACTGCATCTATAGGTAAAATGTGTTCCAAGTAACGAATACGGCTACTTTTAGTAATGAAAATCATTGTTGTGCGATATTTTTTGAGATATAATCTCAAAGGCGCTATGTTTATTCTCCATTGAAATTAAAAATAAAGATCATAGACAAACGCGCGTGAATACTAGTCAGGGTCGCATTAAGAGCCATAAGCAATGCATTATGTATTCAGAATTTAAATGTGCTGAACATAAAAGTCACGGACCACGAGTAAAAACTTGTAATTATAATCAAATCAGTGTGCATACGAATGCACACCTCAGAATCTTCCGGAGGCAGCGCTTCACATCGCACTAGTGAATTTGTAATATGAATATTTCCGTAGTTCAGTCTTAGTAGTTCTATTTTTAAACGTTGTGATTCCTTCAATGGAATCGTATAAAATAATAAGATATACCTTTGAATTCCTGTAGAAAAAGAGCTATATTTTGCGCCCCAGACTGAAAGATTTTTTATGCATTTTTATGATACCAGAAAAAAAAAAGGAATTAACTTAAATTATGGTATATATTTAATTTAGATAGATTTAAAAATCTTATGACGTTTAAGTTCATGTTGCAGAAGGTTCCAAACCCCAACAAACTTATGATTTTTGAAATGGAATGTTTTACATACTTCACTTTGATAGCAAATTTGTTTCTGATATATTTGAGTTATCAATTGTAATGTATTCAAATTTTTATAATATTATAAGCATAAATAGCATGGAAGACAATGATGTATAAAATAAATAAAGTAAGATAAACCATATAAACTATATACAGTATGTCTACTGCTAGACTTTACAATAGGACAAATAGACCAAAACCAGAACTGGTTCGGTGTTGGAGCTCAAAAAGTAAAAAAGCAATATGATGTAAATGATGTTGCTACGCTTCTAGTTCTTCATCCGTTGACGAAAATCCACTGTTATCCCTCAGAATTCGGCTATATATTTGGAAGTCGTTAAAAATCCAAATCCAGAATATTTTAAAAGCAAATAAGATACTCCCTTATAAACCTCGTTTTAATCAAACCCTGCAAAGAGGCGATGAAGCAAAAAAAAACTAAATTTTTGTCGATGGATGGATGAGAATTTTCAGTGGAAATAGAGCTTCATAAATTTATTGTGTTTTCGGACGAGTGTACAGGGTGTTTGTTTATATTTTGACACTCAACTACAAGTTATAGCAAAAAACGGTAAACAAAAGTTGTAGAGATTGTCCTGAACCGCCAGGATTTTCTGTCATTTCCCAGGGTGTAAACAACACAAGTACTAGTTTAGTGACCCCAACGAAGCTGAAAAACCTAACAGAACTGAAAAATGGTCGACATTTCGAGGAAAAAATCTGCCCCTGATGTCAAGGACGAAAAATCAACGGGGGCAGATTTCTTTATCCAAATATCAACCGTTTTCCAGTTTAAATTGCGTATAACTATTAAGCTAACGCTGTAGATATTGAGGTGCAATTATAGGTGAAACAGGAATATCATGTCATTTGAATCTAGTGATAGATTTTTGAAATTTAACGGGCTACCAACAGTCAACAAAAAAAAACTGATATTGTTCGATATTAAAACGCCAGTACCATCATTCAATAGAGCAATACCGTCATTAAATACAATTAAAAATATCAAACAGTTGAATAGAGATCTAAAACGAAAGAAAAGATCTTTTACAAGGAATAAACAAAATGATTTGCAAATTTTATTGTTTTTTTTTTGAAGGTAGAAAACTAATTTTAATTTAATTTTTTATAAGAACTGTTATATTATTATTTTTTTTTAGAAAATTGAGGAATTGCTCAAACACTATAAATACCGCCCTTATAGACTTCGGCCTGTTCCAGGTATCTCTGATGTGCAAAAATTTCAAGCATTTGAATAATGCGATAAAATCCTTGAGTACAATCGGGGGGATCCTAATTTTGTATTAAAATGTCAGCAAACGTCAAACTTGCAAGACAAGTAAGACACCGGTATTTATCTAATATTCATCAAGCGTTGCTATGGAAATGTGTTTGTATGCTTTGTTGTAATTGAATAGGCAGCTAATTTTGAAGTATTTGTGACAAGTAAGGTCAGAATAAATAAAACAATTTTACTTAAAATTATTCTATTGGTGCTAAAATTTACTAGATTAATCTTGTAGACTGCATCGCTCTATAATTTTAACCCAATTTATTATACTTTATGCTTATTCTGTGACTAAATAGCTGCAAATTTAGCACTAAAAATTAGGGAGCGGGATTTTTTTTCCGTCCGGGCGCACCGAAAAGACTTACTTACTTTGCTCTACAGCGACGTCGAAAATGATACTTTTCAGAGAGGTATTATGAAAAATATTTTCAAAACTTCTAAAGAAAACATCAACATATTAAATATGGTTGTGCTCAGAAAAATTAACACTTCAAGATAAAAATAGGGCGTTTCATTTGAAAAACCTAACTTAGCATATTTTTTCTATTTTACGATGATCGTTTGTTTAATTTGAAAGAAAATTCTGGCAATTCCGGACCATGCTTACAACTTTTGTATTTTCCATTTTTGGAGATAACTTAAAATAAATCCTGAAGGTGGGTGTTAAAATATAAACGGATACCCTACACTTTTTCCATGAATGGGAGTATAGCATCTCAACATGTGAGGTGTTGGTCTAGGAACAACCTTGAATCTAGGTTTACTTTAAGAAGCCAGTATTTTAAAAAAGTTAATGTATGGTGGTATAACAGGCCCATATTTTTAATGATACACGTAAAAAAACAGTTATTTGGAGATGTTGGGTACATTTTTTAGCGAACATCTTGAACACTTGTGTTTGGATTATCACAATAAAAAATCACATTGGCTGATATTTACCTGGTGGGGCGTTTAAAACAGTTATTATACACCACACCGATTCCCAACAATATTGATATTTTAAAGGAAAGAATTTTACTCAAGATGTTCGGTCAATATCAGACGAGGAAATTCGAAATCGCTACAATTTTCTCAGGAAACAATTTAGAAAAGTGTGTGGAATACGGGGGGTTTAGTTTTTCAATTATAATATCTGTATTTTTATATTAGTGTAAATAAAATTATTTCTTAATGCCGAAATGTGTTTCTTTTAATTCGATGGAATTTACCTGAAATTTCAGATTTTGTGTGTTACTTTAATTTCAAATGACTTTTTATTTTGCATTTTTGTCAGATATTAAAAATAAAGCTACATTTCTCTTAAGCAACAAGTTTTTATGCTTCGTATATACAGGGTTAGTAAAAAGAACCGGAACGCTTCAATATCTTCAAAATCGTTGAAGCTACATTTACAAAATTCGGTACCTGGAAGTTTCCGGGCGTGCGGAAGTGAACCATGATATCGGCACTGTTGCCAGGTTTCTCAGTTTTGTGCTTCACGAAGTCATTTTGTTATCTTAAATGGAACGCCCCATTTATTTTTATTGCAATAAATTGGGCGTATCAAATGTTTCCTTGATTTGACTTCTGCTCGTTTCGGGCAATTTGTCAAAATGTCAAATTTAGTAAGGCACCAAATTTTCAAAATTTTATCTCTTCTAATTGCTGAGATGTGACAACAACGCATTTTTAGTAAAAAGTACCGGACGCTTAAACATCTTCAAAATCGCTCAAGCCGAATTTACAAAATTCGGTACATGGGGGTTTCCGGGCAGACGTAGTCATTTTGTGTTCTTAAATGGAACGCCCCTTTTGTTTCTATTGCAATAAATTGGGTGCGCCAAATTTAATAGGATTCCAAATTTTCAATTTTTTATCTCTATTATGTGCTGAGATATGACAACATCGCATTTTCACGACATATTTACAAATTACGCGAACATTGAAATATCTTTAAAACTGAACATAAACATTTAGAAGCGCCCAAAAGCATGAATACCTTATGAACAAGTATGAACAAAGGGGAGTTCCATTTTAGATAACAAAATGACTACGTGTACCGCAAAACTGGGAAATCTGGCAACAGTGTCAATATCATGGTTCAATTCCGCAATCCCGGAAACCCCAGGTACCGAATTTTGTAAATGCATCTTAAGCGATTTTGCAGATATTTAAGCGTTCCCGTACTTTTTACTAAAAATGCGTTGTTATCACATCTCAGCAATTAAAAGATATACAATTTTGAAAGTTTGGTGTTTTACTAAATTTGATACGCCCAATTTTTGCAATAAAAACAAATGTGGCGTTCCATTTAAGATAACAAATTGACTCCGTGTAGCATAAAACTGGGAAATCTGGCAAAATGCCGATATCATGGTTCAATTCTGCATGCCCGGAAACCTCTAGGTACCGAATTTTGTAAATGCAGCTTGAGCGATTTTGAAGATATTTAAGCGTTCCGGTACTTTATACTAAAAATGCGTTGTTGTCACATCTTAGCAATTAGAAAAGATAAAATTTTGAAAATTTGGGACCTTATCCACTAAATTTGATACGCCCAATTTATTGCAATAAAAATAAGTGCGGCATTCCATTTAAGATAACAAAATGACTCCGTGTAGCACAAAACTGGGAAATCTGGCAACAGTGCCGATATGACAACATCGCATTTTCACGACATATTTACAAATTACGCGAACATTGAAATATCTTTAAAACTGAACATTAACATTTAGAAGCGTCCAAAAGCATGAATACCTTATGAACAAGTATGAACACAGGGGCGTTCCATTTTAGATAACAAAATGACTACGTATACCGCAAAACTGGGAAATCTGGCAACAGTGTCGATATCATGGCTCAATTCCGCACGCCCGGAAACTCCCAGGTACCGAATTTTGTAAATATATCTTTAACGATTTTGAGGATATTTAAGCGTTCCGGTTCTTTTTACTAACCTTGTATACAAGAAAATGTTTAAACCTTTTTTTAAGACGCAAAAACAATTTTTTTGAAATGTAAAATTTTTGATCCATTTGATCTATTGTAAAGTCCATTCATGGACATACTGTATATTCCAAATCAGAGTGAAGTATAACTGTCCACATTCGATGTTCATTTCTTTTTGTAATATCGTGCCTTATCAAGTTTTTGCACTGTCTGTATATAAGGGAAAAAATGTTTTATCGTGAATATTGCCTTTTTAAAAAGAAAGAGCGTTTGGCAAAAACAAATTTTGTCATCAACAATTTAGCCCTACATCTCTATTGTTTTTAATATCGCTTCATATAAATGAGATAGGTGGAGGTTCAATATATAAAAAAATCACCCTGTACCTAGAGAAATATAAATAAGTAAATAGCGTAGCAACATCATTTTAATAAACGAAGTGTTTAGCAAAAAAAGAATGAGATAAGAGTAATACGAATTAGAACAAAATTCCGACGTTGAAGTAGGATTTTATTAAACACCGATTAAAAACTCGGAATTCTACCTCAAAGTCCATATTTTATAAAATTCTGACTTCAAATACAGAGTTTTATAAAATAAGTCCGAATTTTATCGAAGTAGGAATTGCAATATACATCTTGCCTCAACATTGGATTATGAAAGCCGAAACTACGATTTTCATTCTTTTTTCTTTTTGCGGTCCGTCTACATTTTCGTTAACAGTCGTCAATATTCTTGACAAAGTGAGTCGAAAATATGTACATATATAGCTATTATGTAAAGTAAATTTTTGTATCCATACCAAAATCTTCATTGCATTGTAGCTATTTTACAAAATAGTCAGTAGTCTTACATAATAAATGTTAAAGCAATGGTTTCTAAGATACAAGAGGTCCTGAAGTTATTAAAACTTCTTTTTCGGACATTTGCATATATCAACATCGCTATATGAATTTTTAGGCAGCAGATTTAATTCATTCTATTTAGTTTTTCATTAAAATAACTAAGATTGAAAATTTGAATAATTAATAGTAATCTAAATTTAATACACATTGTGATGGCTGAATGTAAATTTCTACTGGTTAAAAACTGGGTGGGTGTCTCAAAAGACTTGCGCTAAATCGACACTTTTGTAAAAAAAAAACATTTCTTTAAAATGCATTTTTCTATATTTGGACACATTTAAAATTATTATTAAAACGACAAGAGTGACCATGAAATCCGGTAGCAAGGAGCTACTGCATGTTAGTCGTATCACCAGTATATTATTTATTATTGTCTATCAATATAAAATATTTTAACAACTGCGAGCTAGCTATGTTTCATCAAATGTATCATTCGAGCGTATTACTTCTTCTACTTCCAAAATTTGTACATTTTTAGTTTCTGCATTAACAAGTTGTTAACTAATTTTTACTGACACCTCACAAAGCTTCTTTGATTTATTAGTTCAGTTCAAAGTCACAGCATTAGCGAATGAATTTTTTACTGAATCGCATTAACCAAGCAGACAAAATGATAGTCTTCAGACAGGAACTTTGGGTTGACTTTTTACAGATGCCAGAAGACATTTTGAGAGGCACGGAACCAATAAGACACATTCACGCATTTCTATTTCTCTATTCCGAGATCAAACATACCGACAACATGTATGAGAAATTTAGACGATTCCTGGAAGAACAGATACAAATGAACAGATTTAATTTCAACGATAAGAAAATGGTGGATACTTCCATCGACATACAGGACATGGTTAGAGATATTCTGAACCCCAAGAGCGGTGCAAACGCCACGGTACACAAGATCTACGATTTGACGTTTGGTAAAGAAAATATGGGAATGGAAGTCCTTAACGTGAGTAATGATAGTTTTAGTCAGTGAGTGCATCTTTATCGTTAGGCAATTTGCATAAACAAAATCCTATTTTACTAGTTTCTCCTGTAAAAAACAGTTAAACGTTTATTGCGCGGTATTATCGATCGCTTTTTATCTGTATCGAGAAACCTGAGGCAAAAAATATTTAAAAATGGATATCCAAATCATAATACATACAACAATAAAACCAATTATTTAGCTGGTTATACAACAAATTATTTTTAACAATTTTGGATTGCACTAAATATCTAATAAACAAGGTAAAACACTTAGAAAACGAGAATAATTAACACATATCAATAAAAATAATTGAAAATAGCGAAAAGTACGATATATCGTTAGCTTGGGTTACTCACCAACTCCGTCTAGACCTTTAGATATGAACTATAATGAAAACATGTTCCAAAAAAAAATTGAACCCAACACTAAACGCGAAAACCATTCATTAAATCAAGAATTCCAGATCACCCCTGTTCAATTTCATCAATAAGCAATTAAAATGGGTTTTAAATATAAGCCAGAAAATAATCAAAATCAAAACTCAATAACTTTTCAGGATTTGGATGAAATTATTTTTAATTTGAAATTTAAATTTTTAGCAAAACTACTAACAGAAGAGTTTGAGCAACTTTGAGTCATATTTCCTTATATTCCATATTGTTGAAGTTTTTTTAAGAATTTAAGCCAAGTTTGGCATTATTCGCAATATTTAAAGCTTCTGATGCATTCTTTCATT
Organism: Pissodes strobi; assembly: GCA_016904865.1. Lineage (NCBI taxonomy): Eukaryota > Metazoa > Arthropoda > Insecta > Coleoptera > Curculionidae > Pissodes > Pissodes strobi. The sequence goes on along the minus strand of MU183248.1, from coordinate 20,499 downwards.
TTCTAAATAACTTGTTTCATGATATCTATATTTGTTTATTATGTCATCTGCTCCACAAATCTCATTATATACATCCATCCATCCAAACTAAGGACGCAAATCTTACCACCAGGATTTTTACCTTTCTGAATAGACCTCTTTCTTTCTATCTTTTCCTCAATTATAAATCAGAGAATCTAGCCTGGCACAGATGTGCCGTTCCCTTCTTGGCGGTCAAGCTTCCGCATATAGTTTAAGATGTCGATGTTGCTTATTTTTTGCACCCAGATTATTAATAACATGTGTTGATAGAGTTGATCAATTATCACACAAAACTCTTTCAACTTGCTTGTTAAACCATCTTTCCAATAACTTTTATTTCGTATATTGTTTCTCTAAATATAGCATCCAAATACATATTTCAACAAGAAAAAAAAACGTTTTCAATGGCGATGTCTTCTGATATCGAATCTTTTATGTGCTTGAAGATTGAGGTCTTTACCATATGTCACAATTTTGAGAGCCTCAATATAAGTTGCATCTGATCTGGCTCTTTAACTTTTCTTGAATTTTATTACACCTCACTTGGTTATATCGGGTCAGATTTGATCTATATCGTCATTGGTAGGTGATTTGATTGGTGTGATAAGTATACCATTATAGCATAGCAATCTACCAAACTATGATGACTGCGCGCGGCGGTACGTTATCTCAAATTTTGTTAAATTATGACCGATATTAATTAATTCTCAATTTAACCTTAAATTTTAGATATACTTGAATCGACCTTCCAAAAATGATGCTTGCCATATTTAGGATTCGGAAAAGATCAAAACAATTCTCAATACTAATATCTTCTCTAATTAAAATCTTAACCAATATAATTTTCTCTGCAAGATAAGTTTTGGTCTTACGCAAGACTTAACATATTTTTTATATTTCAGCTTATAGTAAAGGATTATCCATGCAAAGGTTATTATCAATCTCCCCAGCAAGTTTACTACAACCTGTATAACGTTATTGCTCTAAACGGACTAAAAAGTTATGCTATGCTACAGTTCGCATATCTTATTGGCAGAAATTCAGAAAAGGGTAAGATCGTCTCACTATATTTATAAGGGAATTTAGATTAGGCCGAATTAGCCATTAGAACAATAATTGATCTTGCATAGGTAGCAAAAAACCTTGGAAAGTGACAAAGCCGAAGTCAAACACTTTCATTCCTTATTTAAAATTTAGCTTTTCACCTAATTTCATCAAATATAAATCAGCGCCTGAACTGTCTGATGTAACGAGAAGTCATTTGATTTCCAACAGGAAAGTTATAACATGACAAATAATCTATAGATTGGCAACCGGCAACCCCTAAGAGCCTCTTTGGAAGAAAATGGTTCAATCTAAAAGTCAAAGAAATATCAATACGTGGCAAATATCAAATAAGACAATTTCTAGTAAAGCCAAGGTGTACCTCAGATCAGAACAAAACCATAGTCGCGCTTATTTGAGCGTGGAAACTATTAAAAGACATTCGAATATTATAACCACTAGGTTTGCCAAGAAATATGGCTTTCAGAAAATTGCCATATTTCCACTATAGTACTGGTATGGCTCCCGAGAGACTAATATTTTCTCACAACTCCAAAAACAGCTAATATTTTAGAGTAGAATAAATTCAGTTATCAATTTTAGGAGTTAGGACTGCTTAAAAACATATTTCAAAAGTAATATTGTGAACGATCAGTATTAACGTGAGTTTAGTCAGTGAAAAAATAGTGCCTTATAATTATTACAAAAAACGTCAAACCTTTTTTAACCTAAACATTTATTAGCTATAAATTCGTGTCGGGACATTGTTAAGTAAGGGTAAGTCACAGATTACGTGTTTGTAAAAAAATAACATGAAATTGGGAGAAATACGACACACTACAATTACATTAGACATACGCCCATTGAAAATTATCCGATACTATTCCTTTCACATCTTACTATATAATAACACGATTTTATATTTCAGGAAATTACACTGACCTATCGGATATAACAAAAGTGCATTTTCAAAGACGAGTCAATGACACAATGTCAGTATTCAGGGGATCCATGGAAATTGTTCCGGCGGCAACATGGCAATGCGATCCAAAGAATCATGTAAAAGGTAAGACTGTTTGGAAGAATTAACCTTATTGTAGAAAACAATTACTTTGGTTTATGCCTCAAGCCTCAAGCAGAGCAAATAACGTCTACTACTGGTATTAATTACCAGCTATAAATGAGCACTGCATCAGATATTTTTTATTCTACTAGTCACAATCCGTATACACTATTTTTTCAAAAAGGGGAAACCATTTTACAAGCAACTTCAAGAAATAATAAAAGTAGAATAAAATGAACAAAATGACAACACATTAATGTTGTTTAAAAGATTAATCACCAACTGATCAATTGAGTGTTACGACTATAACATAAAATTTTATTTATTTTTATTTTCATTTTCAAAGAGCGTTAGACACCATAAAAGAATAGACAATATTTAATTTCATAACTGCCCGTCGAGTTCACAAATATATACATTCCTTTGGAATATTCCAGTAAAACTAGTTGCTCGTCAAGTTGAAACGACTTCTAAACTCTATATCTGCTCTCGCCATCGTCTTCAGAGAAATGGATTGGTCTGACAAGAGAGGTGTGCCATTTTTATAAATTATAAAAAAATTGAGTGAGTCTGCTAGTACTCGAGACAATGATGTGTAAACATATCCTATATCGAGATCATCGACATGAAAATCTGATGCCACCTAAGGCCGCGAGACACCTGAATATAGGCAACCACTTATTTGGAATTGGTTGCCTGGCGTTAGAAAGAACACGTTTTACACCAACGGTTACAGTCAGCCTGCAAAACACATCCCCGTCACAGATGCCGCCTGACGTGCGTTACATTTGTAACGTTTACAATAGAATGTCTAATATTACACTTCATGCATAGCCTCATCAACGCTGAATGTCCTCATCAACTTAAGTTTGGTAATGATATTATACCGAGAGTAGAAATCCTTAAAACGTCAACGCTCCACACAAAAACTAAAAGAAGCTTAAAGCTGCGTATCAGGTTGGGAAATTATAAGGAATCTTACTCCTGGACGACGGTATCCAATAATTTAAAGATAAAATGACATTACCAATTTATACCTCCACGTATGATGCTGAAACGTGCAGCTTTATGAAAAAAAAAACACATACACAAACTACAATTCAAAGACCCAAGAAAAAGTGATATTTGAAACTAAGGTTAGTGTGTAATAGAAATATTTGAATAAAAGAACAAACTAAATGTAAGGACCTAATCGAAAAGGTAGCTGATTTAAAATAATAGAAGAAGAGAAGGATGTAGAAAAGATGGAAGACCAAGCACCTAGCAGTGGGTTTAAATGGGTAGAGAGCGATTGCGAATTATTATTTATGAAACGTTCAACAATTCAAATTTAGTATGGACTTTCAAAGAGCTGACAAGACAATAGTTCGCAATTTTTCCATTACCATCCGGAATAACAAGTCTAGCCAAACATGCAACTCACAACTGGTCGATTAAAGGCCACCTAACTGCATATATAATCGCCTGCCAAGCTATAGATGTGAATTGTTGCAATGTCAATTAATTGTAAATAAGAACGTGAAAACTCTGCGAACTATTGTTACGATAATTTTATGGAGGTATCCATTAGATTAGAATATATCTGGTTGACATGCTATTTTCACTTCAATATAAGCAAATATAGAAAATTGTACCTTGTTGTAAAATTGCATTTCCAGGTACGTTTGCAGGAAAGTAAAATTGGAGAAAAATCATGCAGTTATTCTTGATAGAAAATTTTGTTATTTGAAGAGAACAATGGGAAAAATATATAATAACATCTATATATTAATCGGATATTCGAATAGACCACCTATTTCCCTCATCATAATATTTTAAATGCCCTTGTCGTGTACCCTACGCCTTTAAACGTTAAAAAACCATTCCTTAGTTTTCGAAAGATGCACTCTGTCTCTTTATCTTGCCATTTCATTTTTGTCACTATCAACATGTATGAGAGCCACTCCCATTTTAAAGGCCTGTGTACAAAATGCGATAACTACAAACATTGTGGACAGAATATTGTAAATTTGGGATTAGCCATTATGGTTCGGTTAGTACGTTACCCCGACACTATCTGTGAAACTGTAGCAAAATTATATCAAGACCATTAAATATTGTATATCTTAAGTTGTAAAGCCATCACACTGGGCAACTTCAATCTTTAGTTTTATTCCTGATAGACATACTATTTTAGGGAAGACGTATGAAGAATTTACTAGACTTATCCAGGGACACATCCAAAACGAAGTGGACATGAATAGTGGCGGTACTTGCCGTGAGGACTGCGAGGCTTATCCTGTCAGCACTAGTCATGGCTGCTATGATAGCGACAGCAAATATTGTAGAGAAATGGAAAGATGCAACGGAAAAATTATGAGCTGTCGTTTCATCGAAAGTCAAATGAATATTTGTCCATCGGTAAGTAATAATCAACAACAAACGATTTATGAAACACAAAAGCGGATTTAAAATGCAAGCAGTAGTCAAATGGGTAACACTGGAAGGCTGACTTAACAATCGTGTAAAACAAATAATAGGCATACATTTTTAAAACGTACATAATCTATAATAATAATATAATGTAGATGATACAAATTAGAGAAACCTGGTTATTTTCTTTAAAAAGTAATAACCGAGAATTAATGTAATATAATGATAATTTGATTCACCAAAATCCTTTTTAAAGTTCGTGCAACTGTTAGCCTACTAGTACAATAATTTTTAAGCTTAGAACATTTTGGAACTTTCGTATTACAAGTAAAAATATCAGTTTAACAAATTTTAAAAATATACGCCGTTTCAAACTATCAATCAAGACCGTTATTCGCAAACGTTAATAACGCATGAAGGAATTTATTGAACTGGAAATTGAACGCTAAATTATTATTTAAAACGTTTATCGTTAATAATAACTATTGACATTGACTGAAGTTCAATTTTTTACTTAGAAAACTACTTCGAGAAGATACGATTATATTCAATACGAGAGCGGAAAAGTCATGGGCAAAACCACAACTTGCTGGAAAAAGCCTATTAAGAGCTGGTGGCGATGGTTTGTACATTGCTCTTATTGTTTATGTCTGTGCGATGAACAAGGTCCAAAATCCGATAGGTATATAAACATGAGACCAGTCCTAGCTGACATAAAACAGAACAGGTAAGAAGGAATATTCACCAAAATATCAATCGTCAGAGTCCAAACGCATAATTTCATATCCAAAACGAAAAACTTACAAGCTGCACAACCTGAGCAACGTCATGGATGAACGGAAATAATAACACCTTACAAATATTCTAGTTTGACTTAAAATAAGTTTTACGGATAGCTAATACCTCTCTATCAATATTTAAAAAATAATGTCCCCAAAATTCATAATATCACACCCAGGTTAAACCAACTTATTTCGGAAAAGTAGTTAACGTAATATATCCTTAGATCAAATAAATGGATTCGGTATAAAATTTGTTAATCTTGTCGATTTTATATAATTGCAGAAAATCATGAACTAGAAGTTTAGTTATATCCCTATTTTAAGAAACATCCTCACTATAATATCGTACAATGCTGTTAAATTGTGTGTAGGAAATGGCCACAAATATTTTATTTAAAATTTTAGGGTCGTTACCGGTTTAAGATTTGTCAAACACAATAGGCTATTACATATGCAAATACAGGAAGGGAAATTGCTTCCTTACGGATATATAGATAACACTACAGTGCACTGGGTTCCAGTGGATGACTACAAAATTACAGATGCCGGAGTCTACAGCGGCAATGATTACTATACTATGACGTATGATAATAGAGATATGGCCTTAGACGATGTTGCATTGAATCAAGATAATGCTATTGTGACTGGTAAATATAGCTTTCCATTTAACATATACAATTTAATATTCAAAATTAGTTTTTTTATATAAATTTTGTGATATATTAAAAATGTAAACGTCCGATTTCAAAAAACATAAATATATGTTATACAAAATATGGTTAAATAACATCATAAGTTCAGGGACATTTATTTAAGTGTCTTGCTCATAGTTTTTTTGCAAGAAAAGCCGAATTCGAAAAACATTTATTAAGCATCAAACTTGACACATACACACCATTACATGAAAATTTGCTATACACTTTGATATCAGAGGATAATTATTAAGCACATTTCTAAAGTAGAGAATTGTGTGTATCATTGCACTAACCAATCGTCTTTAATATATAGGGTGCCAAAATGTTCGTGTTTTTTTTTTGAGCCAGCTACACTATTTGAGGTAATAAATTGTATTAAAAACTAAAAAAATAACAGCATCAAATTGTCACGATGATACTTCAGTCAGCTTGTTGAAATGAACTGAAAATCTCCAGGCACTGACAACATTCCAAATGAATTACTTAAGTACGGAGGTCAAAAAATCGGAAAAGAATTAGTAAAATTATTCGGAAAAATAGAACAAAGCGGAACAATACCCAATGAATGGAGAACTAGCATAACAATACCGATATACAAAAAAATGCTAAAATCGGCCCCGAAAAATTACAGAGGCATAATGTTACTAAGTAGTGTACTAAAACTGTTAACAAAAATATTAGCAGATAAAATAACTGATAAAGTAGGAATCTCTGAGGATCAGCAAGGCTTCCGCTCAAATAGATCAACGATAGACGCAATATTTATATTGCGCCAATTGATAGAGAAATCCATTGAATTCAATAAACCAATGTACACATGCTTTGCAGATCTAAAGCAAGCATTTGACAATGTACGGCTTACGGATGTAATCGACCGAATGAACCAAAAAGATGTTAATAAGTGCCACATAAACAAAGCAGCTTAACATAAACAATAAAACAATGATAAGAACAGAATGTGGTCTAAGAAGAAGTCTCATCCGGCATTAGACAGGGATATAGTCTTAGCCCATGCCCTTTTAACATCATAATGGACCAAATAATTGAAAGTGTGAACGAAGTCGATGCAGGATTCAGGATGAACAACCGCTACCTGAGAATACTCTGTTACGCAGACCAGGCTGTCTTGACGGCAGAGAGCGAGGATGACCCGCAGCGCCTTCTCTACAGATTCAACCTAACAGCACAGAGGCTTAATATGCAAATTTCGATCGAAAAAACACAATCTATGGTAATATCCAAAGATCCGATCCGATGTAAGTTGGTGGTGAGTGAGCGCATTATACATCAGGTGATGAATTTCAACTATCTGGGAGTACAGGTATAGAGCAGCAGAAGTACAGTGAATGAGGTGGAGAACCAGATCAGAAAAGCCGCAAGAGTATCAGGATGCAAGACACGAATTTATAAGACCTGCGTCAGGCCCATAATGACCTACGCCGGCGCCGCCGAGACAAGAGCTGAAACGTCTGTTATCAAAAGACAAATGAGAACAGCGGAGATGAAAATCCTGAGAACAATAAAAGGGATCACATTGCATGACAGGATACACAACGAGAACACCAGAAGAGAACTGGGAGTGAAGGATGTTGTCAGATGGGTGAGAGAGAGACGCCGGTGTTGGAGAGACCACATAGAACGAATGAGTCCAGACCGAATTGCAAAGTGGGCCAAAACACAAAAACCAGAAACAAGGCGCCCAGCTGGCAGGCCCCCAAAACGCCGGTATGAAAGCTGGACATCAGGATCACAGGAAGGCTGATGACAGAATTGACTGGACTTTGTCCTTTTACACGAAGAAGAAGAAGAAGAAGATAATCGACTTCCTTGTAAAAACTATATGGTTTATTTTTGGGATTAGTCCTTGTAAACCAGATCATTATGGGGCCAGGGACAAACTAGTCTGAGCATAAGCATACCATAAGACATTTTGACAAAAAAAGGTACTTGAAAATGTATTTGCCAATGTGAATTTGTTTCCATTATAATGCAAACAGAATTTAATTCTAAAGAAGTTATTAGTACAGTATTGAAATAAAAGTTAGAATTTATTTTAGAAGTTTTTACTTGTGTTCTGTTCCTTTTTACTAATACATATTTTAGCTCTACAATTCCGACACAGAATTTGACTCACTCCGTTCACATCACTTGAATTACAATAAGTAATCCCCAATGTTCGGGAAACTATGCGAGGAGTTACACTATTCCTGGACACTCTCAGAATGCGCAAGCAACTTGGAACCAATAAACATTTAAAAGAAGAATCATTTGATAGCATGAAGCCTGTCGAAAATTTAAGGGCTAATCCGTCTCTGACCCCCATAATGAACGAAAACTTTTTTTAGGACTGGTTGAGAAAGCTTTACATAGTGCACATCATATTAAAATTAAAAAATATAAAAACATACTTGCTTAACATATCTATTTCTGATCAAGTTTAAAAATGTATTACGATCACACAAAAAACCCTTAAAATAATTTAATTTTACAAAAGTATATAAATTAATACAAATCATATATTAACTCAAATAACAGTGATATTAAAGTAATATTACCATAGAAAAATTTTGCTTAAATACATTTTAAAAGTTATTAATAAAATTCGGTATACTGACAAACCACAAATCGGAAATTTTAACTTTCATGGATGGCATGGATAAATATGCACATTTTTAACTTACATATATTATTATTAACATCAAAAGATTTATTTGGTTACAAAAATTTATTCTTGGTCAGAAATCAGGAATATTTTTTATGGCAGTGGCACACACACTAAAGGGAGGCACTCGACGAGCGGTGTGTGTGCGAAGATGTTGATTGACACGGTTCTTAAATAGATGTAGTCGTAATTAGGGGAAAACAGATGGCCTGGGAGGGTTCTACCATGATGCAGTGCGCCAAAGAAAGGAGTCCTTGTGAATGCATTTAAAAATTTAATTAAATAGCTGTTTTTGAAGCTTTTATATTATTTACACTACTGAGTTGCAAACTAATATTAAATATTGAAGTATTTTATGAATTAAGGGATCACAATATATATGTTGGAAAAACTTTTAGATATGCCAATTTTTAAAAATTTTGTTTATTTACAAATTAATGTATACTACAGATTTGTATGGATGGACTGGCCGTATAAATCTTCGTCATACCTTTCAAATCGCCAGCAATATGTTTTTTATATAAGAAAATCTTAAAGAGATACTAATAATCCAAACAAAAACTATAGATGTCGACATTATTGGCTATTCATTTTAGGTGTTCGATTTCAATTTATTGATGGAAAAATACGCTTTCATATATATGTAAGCACATTTGATTGGGAGAGTGGAACAGTATCACAGAAGGATGGATATTACATCTATAGGAAGAATGGAGGAAAGTAAGTATATATTTACCTAGATATCTGCGATCTTATAAGTGAAGCATTTAAAACACAAATTAATGTATTAGTAGGAAAATCACAAATATTACTGCATTTTTAGTGTTTGTTATAAAGTTGTAATGTTCGCGGATTCAGGGTAAATTCACTTTTGGGGCATTGGTATTCTTCAGGTTATTAAATCTTCAAAGCAGAGGCTTAAATCATTTTTTATTACGCATGCATCATAATCAACGATTATCGCACGCTGTAGCGTGCATAAAACGATGTTTATGGTGCGCCTACTTTTTTAAAGGTTGCTATAGAAACATTTGATCATGTCAAATGTGACAGATTAATATATTCGTCAATATATCTCTTAAGTTTAATATTTATAACATTTTTGAGATTATGATGCATTCGTAATAAAAAATAGCGTATGATATACGTGTATAAGAGGCCTTTAAAGCCCTTGCGACTTACAAAACACTCCGCTGCGCGTCGTGTTTTGAAATATATCGCGCGTGCTTTAAAGGCCCTCTTATACACTTATATCATAATATACTATTATGGTACTGCAAGAAATTTTCCTCATTATGTCTTTGCCACAGATATTTCGAGGAGTGATTACGAAAAAGTTGATTACGTTAACTCAAATTAAATATGTAATGTCTTTATCATTATTATAAAATATTCGATGAGATCAAGAAAAAATTGGTCCATAAGAAATGTAAGGATTTCATCTCACTTTATTCATTGTTTAAAAATTTTCCTCACATTTTGTATGGCCTAAACCATCGATATTTCATCCAAATATCTTCTTCAAAAAATAATAAGGAGGCATTTTCTTACAAGAATACATACATACTAATAACAGGAATTTGTTCACTGTAAAAAGCATGTAGAAATACAATATATACAGCGAAACCAGGTTATTAAATTATACTTGCTTCAACGCAAATTATTCCAAGCCTATTTTTTATAATATGTAGTCGTATAACGCAAAAAATCTGGAATCAGTCAGTCAGTTAATCACAAATATATCTTGCATGCTTGCTTATACGATTGTACTCGTACATTTTAAGTTTCCAACAATGAACATGAATAACACACAAACCGACATGCCATAAACAACCAATATATAATCGATTGTTTCAGAAACAAAATCAACCTTAGCAAAGTAGGGATCCCAATCAATTCGCCTCCGTCTGAGGTGAACTACAACAGCGACCTTTACGTGACGTTCACCCATACAGACTTTGATGCAGACGCAGCTCAAACCACTGTACCGTTCATTGATATTCAGCCTGTCACAAATGAACCACAAGTACCTTTACTAGGAGCTGGAATATATTATAAGGGCAAAGAATCATATGGAGGATTTATAGCTCCGAAGATCATAACCTATGACTACAGTAACTTTATTTTAGTTAAGTTTCCGGAGAGAAATATGGGACATGCAGGGTCTACAAGATATGATGTAGCTGCTAATTAGTTTTATGAGCGAGTTTTAACAATAATGATATTAAAAGCTGTATTCAAAGCTACTTTAGTGTCTTGAGATTTTTAGTTTGTATTTCTCCTAGTGTGTATAATATATAGAAATATAGAGATATGTACAGAGAAAAGAAATTATTTATTAAGTCATCAATCCACTACAATACAGAATTAAATAAATAGAAGTATTGAGGAATATCAAAGGCTAATGAAATGTGTTCAACAATGAAAAGTTAAAGAGGTCACAGATATTTAAAAATATGCTGCAGTATTTGCATTTTTCGAACACAAGTGTTCAAGCTATAATTACTCCAGAACAGCTGCACTTGTTTTAATCATCTAGTATAGTTCGCCCAGCCGTTGTTGACCCTCGAAACGCATGCAATTGGTTAAACATTCTGCATTCATTTATAGTAATTGATGAAGTAGTTGTAAAAATATCGTATTCAGTTTAAATTTTTATTGAACAGGTATGTAATGGTAAGTTAAAGTTAAGTTTGCAATGCTAAACAGTTAATGTTTTTGTTCCATTGAATACATACAACCATTCTTATTTTATTTTTATTTTTGAATTGAGATTTTGGTGGACATTATTAATTATTAAATTATTTGTAACCAATTTGTTAAAAAAAAAACGTAGCTGCTGGTAAAATCTGGTGAAATCTGACAACTTTTCAATTCGCAGAATCTGGTGAAATCTGACAATCGTCCGGCAACACTGCCTGTAAGCGATAGAAACAGGTCAAACAGGTTATTTTATTTTGCATCATTTCCACACAGCCTTTTGTTCGTGAAATACTAACTGGTGGTTATCTAAGAAAATGAAAATGTATTCTCGTGAACAAAAAAATAATATTATTAAATGGTACTTAAGGGCTGATAGTGTCGATGAAGTTGTTGGTCGATTTGCATTTTGCTATCCAGATCAGCCGGTCCCAACGAGAAAAACATTTTTAAACGTTTTTCATCGTTTTGAAAATGTGGGATGCATTAACCAGTGTAGCAAATGTTTACATGAAGAGGCTCGTCCTATCTCAAGAAAGGATCGAAAGGAACGAGAATGTATGTGCCTTTGTGGAAGCAAATGAGCCTTGCTACAGCATCCAAATTTCCCAAGAAATTGACATTCCGGATCGGACAGTTAGGCATGTTTTAAAAATGAATGAAGAAATTTTTCCAGACGATTTTTCAGGCGGATGGACTTTTGTGAGGATATGAGAGAGAAAATAGATAAAAATGAAGGATTCTTAAAAATCTTCTGTTTAAAGATGATTCATCATTTTCTCTTCACGGTCATCATAATCCTTCAGTCGCCAGATAGGGGTCGCGGGAAAATAAACATTTAAGCGTGCCATTAAGGACACAATATCCTCAAAAATTAAATATTTGGGCCGGAATTTTGGGCGATAATATTGTCGGACCCTTTGTTATTAATGGCAACTTAAATGGGGAACGACATTTGCAATTGTTGAAACAGGAAATTATACCAACTGTTCGGAACGTAATGTTAATTTCGAAGAAATTTGGTTTCAGCAAGATGGCTGTCCCGCACATAATGCGAGACAAGTGCAGGAATTTTTAACAACGGTTTTTTCTGGACGTCTCATTTCAACTAGAGGTACCATACCCTAGCCAGCAAGGTCGCCAGATTTGACTCCCCTCGATTATTTTTTCTGGGGCCACTTGACTCAACTTATTTACAGGTATCCACATGAGAGACCTGCAAATTTAGATGAGTTAAGGGCTAAAATTTTTGATTTTGCTAGCTCCATAACACCGGATACGTTAGTGAATGTTAGGACAGAATTTTATGACCGGCTGGGTTATTGCGAAGTCCAAAATGGCAATGTTTTTGAACATTTATTGAAATAATTTTTGTTTTGTTTATTTTATTAATTCTTAAGGATGTTTGAAGGTTTATTTTTATTTTTAGAATACCGGTTTTTGTTTCAGGCCTAAGGCTTATAAATAATCAATAATTTTTAAATCACTGTTGAATTTTCGGATAGAACAGTGATTAAAAGTAACTAAGAAACAAAGAAAATATCGCAAAAATCGTAAAAATGAAGAATGCCAGAAATAATCTGTCCTCAGCGACGTGTCCCTTACTAAACTCGAATCGGACGGTCGACGGCGAACGCCGAGTGTCCACGCCTTGCTGGAAGGGGAAAGGTGCGCAAGGAATGGCATACGTTGTTTCTCTTTTTACCTTTAGGTCTCGTATATAACGTACTACTCTGTTATCGCATTAAAAACGTATGGATAAAGATTTCTTGCCAAACGTGTATTTCAGGCTAACAACTATTTAACTAATTTAGTGTGGATCAGTAATGTCTTATAAACAAGAGCGAAATCCGTTCGATTTGTAAAATGTATTCTATATTGACCTTGAAAATATGAGTTTTCATACCTAGGCTACAAATGGCATGATGACAATAGCATTCATGGAAAAAGGTCCCTTGTTACTTGAAGACTCCTTTAAGTGATCAAACCTTCTTAATAATTTTTAGAAGAAAATTTCAACCTACTTTGAAAACTATATTTCTTTTCAATTGTATTCTATCCATTCCCAGACAATATTATGCTTACCTGAACTCGTAAGGGATGCATGATCAACAACGTCAACATGGTATCATTGGAGGGCAGGATTTCTTCTATCCTAATACCTTGTTTGGCGACACCCTGGCAAAGGAAAACTGCTAAATATCGGTGTAGAGGTAGATGGAAGGACACTTGCATGCTATCCTCCTAAAAATATGAACAAAACATTTAAATAATGTAGTGAAATTGCACGAAAATTAACATTAATTTGACATCACACTGCATCAATGTGTTTCAGCTCCTTATAAGCACAATCTATACCAAAATAACAAAGTTCCTAATTTGCAAAATGTTTATTTGGATATACTGTTCTCACACTACAGTGATAACAATGTCGAACCGGCTAGTGACTTGTTGATTTGTGATAGTTTTTATCATATAGGTTACTGTTTCGAATTGAGAGTCTGTTCTAATGAGGTTAAACAATGTTTAAAGCAGGATTTTTTGTATTTGGATTTTAGAAATGCTAATTATATTGGCCTTAATGATTTCTTTGGCTCTGTGCAGTGGGAGGATTGCTTCGACTTGGTAAATGTTAATGAAGTTCTGTTAAATTTTTACTCAATTTTGTTCCATGGGATTGAAATGTTTGTCCCTCTTAAGCGTAAAGTCAGTACCAATTTTCCTCATTGGTTTAGCCCAGAGCTGAAGAATGCAATTATTGAAAAAAAGGCAGCACATACTGCGTTTAGGGTGACTAAATCACAACATATATATGAACGTTACTCAAACTTAAAATCTCTATGTAGCTTATTATGGGAGAGGTGTCATCATTTGCATATTCAGAGAATTGAGGAGAACCGAAATAGAAATCCGCGCGGTTTCTGGAACTATGTGAATGGTAAGTCTCACTCAGGTGATCTACCTGATAAAATGTACTATTGTAACAGGTCTGTGAGTGGTGGGCAGGAAATAGCTGATTTATTTGCTGAGTTTTTTTCTACAGTATATGTTAAGAGCAACGTTCCGGTCCCAACTTACAGACTTGAAAAAACTGGAGACGTATTGTTGAGTGAGTTTAATTTATCCGAAGTGTTTGATGGCATTTGTAATCTGCAGGATAAGCTCTCGTCCGGGCCTGATGATATACCTAACTACTTTCTGAAGCGTTGTGTTTACACTCATACATCGCCCACCACTAGGTTATTCAATATGTCAATTAATCTTTGTGAATTTCCTGTCCTTTGGAAGAGTGGTTTCCTGGTTCCTATTTTTAAGTCTGGCAATAGACAGGACATACAGAATTACAGAAGTGTATGCAACCAGTCAAGCATGCCTAAACTTTTTGAGTCCCTTATATATGATCAGTTTAGTTTTATGTATAGAGATAATAATAAGCAAACAGCATGGTTTTGTTAGGGGGAGGTCTACGGTGACAAACTTGTTGATGTACCGGTCGGATCTTTTGAGGGCTTTGGAGAAAGGCTATCAGGTAGACTCGATTTACACTGATTTCTCCAAGACCTTTGACAGGATCGATCATGGTTTCCTTTTGGCAAAATTAAAAGCGACGGGTTTTAGGGACAATACTATTAAATGGTTAAAAAGTTATTTGGAAGATCGATCTATGAGGATTAAAATTTCTAGTTTTGTCTCTGAAGAATTTACGTCCACTTCTGGGGTACCGCACAGAGCTCATATAGCTCCCCTTCTTTTTAATTTGTTTGTTAACGACATTTTTAATTATGTCCAGAAGTCGAAATTTTTTATGTTTGCTGATGATGTCAAAATTTACGATATAATAAGTGATCCGATTGACATATGGTACCTTCAGGAGGACTTGAATAGGTTTGCAGTGTGGGCTAATTTGAACTCATTAAATCTTAATATCTCTAAATGTCACTATATATCTATTTTTAGGAGAACCAGGAAATTCAATTCCTTGTACAGTATCAATAATAGTGCGTTGCAGCTGAGGCACAAAGTTAGGGATCTGGGTGTTTTGTCTGATGAACAGATTAATTTTGTAGAACACATAAATTCGGTTACATCCAGAGCCCTAAAGGCACTAGGTTTTATTTATAGAAACACCTCATGTATGTCAGTTGGTGGATATAGGCTTGTATATTGTACTCTGGTTAGATCTGTATTGGATAATGCAGCTATAGTTTGGTCGCCATTTCATGATGTTCATAGAGTTAGGCTGGATAAAGTCCAGAACAAATTTTTACGTCAAGTATCATTCCGATATAATATTCCAATTTTGAACCATGATTATGCTCCTATTCGGAGAATTCTTAACATGGATACACTTAGTGATAGAAGGTGCTCATCTGATTTGTGTTTTCTTTTTAAAATCATAAGCGGTTTAATTGTCTGCCCTGCATTGTTAGAGCTCGTCAACTTTAGGGTTCCCGGGAGATCTTTAAGACATACAGATCCATTTCTCATTGATTTTCATGGAACCAACTATGGCGGCAACTCCTCAGTGAGTAGAGCAATGAGATTTCTGAATGAACACAGTGATATTGACCCATTTGTTTTGTCTTTTAGTTGTTTTAAGTATAAAATATTGAGCAGACTCTAGCATAACTTATTTAAGATGTTGATATTTGTAATAACTGTTACCTGTTCTTAGGTTCTAAATTTACTGTTTTATAAAGTTAGTCATATATATAATATTGTATGTATCTTAAATTGAAATGGGGCGATCCCGTATGTATTGCATAAATAAATAAATAAATAAATAAAATAAATAAGCAAGTCAGCAATTTAAGGCTTAAGTTGTTTAGCAACGTTGATTAAATAGGATGTATAAAGGATTTATATTTTAAAACCTTAAACAAGCGCATGGACATTAGTTTTGTAATCCGAATAAAACAACAAATTTATGCATAATGCACCGCAATCGGGCACCGTTGGCGGAGATCAGAAAGATTCCAGGGCAGAGGGACACAAGAAACCGGGCAACCACACAAGCGACGCGGATGACAGTTCTGACAGCTCCGATGCTGAAACGAAAAATGAAAACATTGAAAACAATAACAATAATGAAGGCTACTTAGTACTAAAACGAAAACAAAAGAAAAAAAAAATTGGGAACCGCTCCGAACTTTGAGGGAGATAGAAGAGCATGGCTATATGCTATATATCAGTCGTGTAAAAAAGAAGTGCTACAGAGGATGTAATAAAGAGCTATATACAAAACAGATCAGAATTTGAAACTATCTCTGTATTAGTAAAGGAAACACCAACAGAAGAAGAATGGTTCAAAACCTTCTTGGTGGTGGTGCCACTAGAAAAAAAGGATGATATGATGGCACTTCCTTCTGGCCAAAATATGTACGGGTTGGACGTTTCAACTTTACGTTGCATAAAGAGTTTAGGAAACATGCCTAAAAACGGTGGAGGTGGGAATTTTTTATGAGATCTGAGACACCAACTTAAAACCTAGGGCACACTAGAGGTTTACTATCAAAATATAAGAATATAATAAAAAAGAATCTCAAACTTTTCCAAGTTTTTACACAGCAGAAGAAACTGCTCTCGTATACCAGGCAACATGGTATACAACACAGTCATGTCAACACTTCAGATATGGATGTAATCTTTGCTGAGTATTTTAAAAGTGTATATACACCAACAGATACGAACTTGAACATCGAAACAAATTGTATGACTCACTTGTTAAAAATCCCTAGACAATATGTCGAACATTTTCTATGAGAT
Organism: Pissodes strobi; assembly: GCA_016904865.1. NCBI lineage: Eukaryota > Metazoa > Arthropoda > Insecta > Coleoptera > Curculionidae > Pissodes > Pissodes strobi. The sequence goes on along the minus strand of MU183248.1, from coordinate 3,354 downwards.
CACTTATCTCTCATCATAAATAAAAAAAACTCATAAAAATATTTAAATTCTAAAAGTTACATGGATATGTTGAATTTTATAGAATTAAGGCCAGCTGTAAATAAAGTCAATGATATCGAGAGCATATATTTAATACAGAAAAACCCTTTAAAACAAACCTAGTTTTTGTAAATTTGTAAACTCTAGAAGAAAATTTTCTGGTGTACCCCAAGAGCTATACTATTGCGACCGAAGATGTTCTATGGGAAATAACATTGCTAACATATTGGCACAGTACTTTTCTGATAGCTACAGCCGCTCAGTGTGTGCTATTCCAAACCAAACTCCATTCAATAATAGTTTCAATGTATCCTCCCTGTCAATCACATTGTCAGATATTTATACTTCCTTGTCTAAACATGATATTCACAAGGGTCCTGAACCGGAAGGTTTAACCCATGCTTTTTGAGAGAATGTAGTTTTGTATTGGTCGCCCACTCTTCCTGATTTTTAAGTTGTCATTGAACATTGGTTCTTTTTCTAGTGTATGGAAAACTATACTAAACGCAACTTATAAAGACGTCCAGTCAAAATAATGATAAACGCGTGATCTATGCCGGTTCAGGCCGCCCTCTGCTTCGAAGGTTGTCGATTTTCTGGTACAGCGAAATGGGGTGAAATATGTTAAAAAAAAAAATTGAGGTATAACCAGATGAAACCTTCATAACATCATTGGATACGTCCTACCGATTTTTTTTTTTTTTAATCGAAAAATGTGTAAAATTTGTGAAAATTATTTTTTCTTTCTTTTCGGCACATAACTTGCAATATCTTGCGAACTATTGAAATAATGAAACAAACTTTTTTTAGTCGATGGATAAAACATGAGTGAACGTAAGCGTGCTAATTTGGTTTCCTCGAAAAACGTAGCTTTTTTGTAAATGGGGTCGAAACTTCCGCAGTCACTTTTTTGCAGCACTTTTTTCAGTAAGCGAGAAACGTTTTGTTTTAAGTTATTTTGCCATACTATCTGCGTATGAATCAAAGCTAGAGATCTAAGAAAGTTTCTGAAAAAACCGCAATACGATAAAATGCTTATTTTTAAGTTATCGTTACTTAAAATTGGCTTGAGCTGTTATTACAACGACATCAGACAATTAATCACTGCACTTGCTGAACAGAAACTTAGCATAGCACGGCGGGAGTAGATATGGCCGACGATTCCAGATAGTAATATATTCATGCAAGCATCGCCAATTTTGATTTAAACGAAGAGACCCTCGGCGGAAAAAATACGACGCATTAGATAGCCATGGTCATATTTCAAAAGCATTCGACTACGCGCAGTTTCATGGAATCGAATATTATTATTATTATTAAGAAAAGATTTTATGTCCTAAATCTGGACGGAATTAATTTATCCTTTCAAAATATTTTGAATTTTAATAGGCAACCAAATAGACCAGAGCCCTCTCCACTTAAGATGTTGATAGAAAAAAAGGCGAAATGTCAAAAAAATCACTTATTATGGACGCTTTTGCAGTAACTGAAAAAAGAAGAGCATTTTACGTAGCAAAATAGAGAAACGATTATTATTTAATACTTAATTGAAATAAAATCGTTTTTGAATTGTGTTAAATTTCTTCCCTACTCTTATAAATAACTTTTTAAGAATTTTAAATGCATTTTAATAATAATGTCATAACCATGGTCTTCTTTGTCATAACTCCAATAATCGTGTAGGTATCACCACAAAATATACTCCATGAAAAAATGCGCACAGTGCCCGCGGGACCGTGTTAGGTGGAGCGTGAAGAGAAAGGGCTAGCGCGGCCAGGGATATTTTCAACTTTGAGTAACGATAACTTAAAAAGTAAGCATCGTATCGTACTGCGGTTTTCTGCAGAACTTTCTCAGAGCCTTAGCTTTGATTTGCGTGCAAATAGTATGGCAAAAATCCTTAAAACAAAATAGTTTCTCGCTTACTGAAATAGCACTGCAAAAAGGTAACTTCGCAACTTTCGACCCAATTAGCAAAAAGCTATGTTTCTCGAGGAAACCGAAGTAGCACAGTTGCGTTCGCTCATGTTTTCTCCATCGATTAAAAAAAGTTTATTTATTTATCTCAATTAGTTCCCGAGATATTGCGAGTTATGTGTAAAAAAGTAAGAAAAAATAATTTTCACAAATTTTACACATTTTTAGATTTTAAAATACCGTACAGTTGAAAAAGTTCGTAAATGGCCATTTTGTATGTCAAGTGACGTATCTAATGTCATAAAGGTTTTACTTGATTATACCTCAAAAAGAATCAAGAAGGAAGCGACTTTCCCCTGTTTTTACTCCACTACTTCGTCGGCTGGCGATCCTACTCGATCCTGTCGAACAGGTGCAGACTTGTAGTCTGCAGTTTATCGATCTTGGTCTGCTTTGATTTAGGATTCCTTGCATAATTAAAATAAGTTCCATTTTGCCTATGTTATTTATGCTATTTTTATGTGATTCAAAAAGTGTGTGGGCTACATAAAGTGTCTGATTTTATAAGGTAAGCTAGTGAATGAAGTGAAACTTCTGAAAGAAATATAAGGAATTGAGTTTTAATTTTTTTAAGTTTTCTCAACTTCTGCCCCCGGTTTCGACACTTTTTATTTTCAACTTTTAATTCGCCGAAAACCGCGTTTCTCTAACTTTTTTTATTATTTTATTTCTGTTGAGCAGGTGGGGAATTGCATTCTGCAGTTTATCGATCTTGGTCTGCTTTGATTTCGGATTCCTTGCATAATTAAAACAAGTTCTATTTTTTGCCTATGTTATTTATGCTATTTTTGTGTAATTCAAAAAGTGTGGGGGCTACATAAAGTGTCTGATTTTATAAGGTAAGCTAGCGACTCATTTTCTGGTTGGAAAATTGGAATAAAATTTTATATTTCGGTTAAATCCAAAGGTAGTGACCTTCGACAGCTTATGTAAAACTAAGATAGGAATCTGCAAGCCATTTTCGTTGATCTCCCATGATTTGGATTCCACAGCGCGTCATACCCATATAGCACAAACACGTTTTAAAAACATTTTTTTGAGAATATCGAATGTTTTTAAAACATTCACTGATATTTCATTGACAAGCACAAAAATGAAGTGAAACTTCTGAAAGAGATATAAGGAATTGAGTTTTAATTTTCTTAAGTTTTCTCAACTTCTGCCCCCGGTTTCGACACTTTTTTTTTCAACTTTTAATTCGCCGAAAACCGCGTTTCTCTAAATTTTTTTTTTAACTTTTTTTCTTTATTTCATTTTATAATACTCTTATTAACTTTCCGAACAATTTTGGTTTTTTTTTATTATTTTTTTTTCTTATTTGGTTTTATAATACTTTTA
>MU183247.1:171212-217700 GCA_016904865.1 Pissodes strobi | reverse complement strand
AGTTTAATCACCTCCTGATGATGCTAACATGGTTAGCGAAACGCGCGTCGAGTGCAAAAATTCTGTTTCGGTATTGTGGATAAAGCTCAGTTTTAGCGAATGAGTAATAGTTCAAGTAAGCCAAGAGAATGCTGGAGAATTGTAAATGATATACGCGCTAGGAGCAACTATCGACCGGTTGCACACCCTTTCTTCTGTGATATCGCCCAGAATCTCCAACAGAATCTCAATCCATCAACTGAACCCCTTGGTTACATGTCAAACATAACTATCAAAAATTCTTTCTTTTTTCTGCCCCCCGACTTGGTTGAACTGAAGATAGTCCTAAACTTTATGAAATACAAAAATTCTTCTGGAGAGGACAAACTTTCCGCTAGGATTTTCCTTAACTTGCCTGACGTAGCTTTGATGACACTTGCTGACGCGATCAATGTTTCATGGACGATGGGTAAATTTTCGAACTGTCTAAAATCAGCCAAAGTTATCCCAATTCATAAGGGTGGCAGTCTGGATGAACATTCAAACTTCAGACCCATTTCTCTTCTGTCCACTGTATCGAAGATGCTTGAGAAACTAGTTAAATTTCGTGTCATGTCTTATCTGAGGTCAAATAATATCCATAGTAAAGTTCAGTTTGGCTTTCGAGAGGGTCACAATACTGATGATGTTGTGTACAATTTTCTTTATGATTGTATGCCCAGATTAATGGTGATGGGGTTTCCGCGGCGGTTATTTATTTATTTATTTATTTATTAACAATAATACTTACAGAGTTAAAAACTCCAAATAGTATATAAAACACATTTTTTCCAACTACTCCAAAGACTCAATCCTAAATAATTAATCTAATTGTCTTACCAATACTCTCTGTTTGAAACACAAAAAACTATATCTGAATAGATCAATACATTCGAAATGTTGGTTATAATTATTCATTAGCCTATTGGAAAAACATTGAGTTCCATATTCAGTTCGATGATGTACAATGTGAAACAGTTGTCTTGATCTCGTTATTCCTTGGGGTATTCGAAAAAGAACCAATGACAAGAATTGACTGTACTCAATTTGGCCATTAATCAATTTAAATAAAAATAATACCATTGCATTTTGTCTGCGCTATTCAAGACCTTGAATACCTGCCAATTGAATGCGTGTCAAATATGACAAGTCCCTATATGGAAAACTCAACTTGTACCATAAAAATTTCACAAATTTGTTTTGAACCTGTTCTATGCGATGTATATGACAGTTGTAGACAGGACTCCATATAACACTATTATATTCTAAAATGCTACGTACCAGACAGTTAAACAAGGATTTAATAGCTTTAATATCAAAAACATTTGAACAGGTACGACGCAGAAAGCCCAACATCCTTGTTGCTTTTAACACTACGTTATCAATACGTTTATTAAAACTCAAGTCGCTACAAAAAACCACGCCTTCAATGGAATATTGAAACTCTAAAGGACTTTTACATTTATAAAACCGCATAATTCTGCATTTGAGAATATTAATCTCTAAATAATTCAAATTACACCAATTGACTAGATTAGTTAAGTCTTGATGCAGTGCCAAACAGTCATCGATAGCATTAACAACACTAAATAACTTGAGATCATCGGCATAGAAAAGACATCTGCATTGCCCAAATACAGACGTGACAGAGTTAATAAAAAGCACAACAAAGCTGGGCCCAAGTGGGAGCCCTGCGGCACGCCCGACGTAACATTTATTTGGCGAGACACTACAGCTTCAACCTTAACACACTGCTTACGATCGATAGGATAGGACTGAACCCACCGAAGATATGGACCGGAAACCCCCAGGCCTGAAAGTCTCTCAATAAGCAGCCCGTGACAGACTCGGTCGAAAGCCTTCGTGAGGTCTGTATAAATTACGTCCACCTGAGAACCCTCTTCTACGCCACTCACCACATAGTCATGAAATATTCCCAAATTAGTAGCAGTTGATCGGCCCTTGAAGAAACCATGTTGATTGGAGGATATCTGATGTTTAAAGCATTCAAAAAGTTCCTCAGTAATTATCGACTCAAACACTTTAGACATAATAGGCATCAGAGAAACACCACGATAGTTTTTAATGTCCCTTTTTGATGTCCTTTTGTGACTTATCAAAGGCGTTTGACTGTGTAAGACATGAGATTCTGTTTCGGAAGCTTCACTGATATGGTTTCAGAGGCGTGGCATTGTCCTGGTTTTCTTCCTACCTTAAGGGTTAGTCCATCTTCGTGGGTTCTGGGTCCTCTGGATATGGGTCAGTAACCTGGGGAGTGCCGCAGGGTTCTGTTTTGGGACCCATACTTTTCCTCCTGTAAGTCAATGACCTCACAAATCTTGACATTCAGGGAACATTCACTTTATTTGCCGATGACACCATAGTTCTCTGGCATGAGTCTCTGCGCTTAACCTTTTTGGCGGACCTTCAGAGAATAAAGGTTTGGTTTGACTCAAATCGCCTGTCACTAAACTCTGGTAAGATCGGGCTGTTGTGTTTTAGGGGCGAGCTTGGGGGTATGTCGGTTGGCGGTGACCCAATTGTGCAGCTCCCTAGCAGCAGATTCTTTGGTGTAGTCATTGATAATGGACTATGGACTCAAGTTTGAGAACCACATAGTTGATCTTGCTGACAAAATATCAAGTGGCTGCTTTGCTGTGAGGGTGGCGGCTGGAGAACTTGGCGCGGCAGTTGGTAGGTCTGTTTACTTTTCCCTTGTCGAGTCACGTCTTCGCTACGACATCTGTTTCTGGGGTAATGCTAGCAACTATCTTATCCAGTCACTCTTTATAGTACAAAAAGAGGCTCTCAGATACATATGCAGGGCAAAAACTCGCGAATCCTGCCGCCCTCTATTCATTCAGGAGAGAATCCTTACAGTGACTTGTATTTATATACTGGAAATTGCTAATCTTCTATTTAAAAATTGGTATAGATTCATGGCAGAATACTCTAGGTATGTGACGCGTCAGCAAAGCAATTTACATCTGCCTGTCCCTACATCCACTCTAACGCAGAAATCAATTTTTTATGAGGGTGCAAAGGTGTTCAACCACCTTCCGCGCGATATTAAGGGGGGCTTCACTCAGGTGTTTTAGGCGGCATCTGAGACAGTTTTTGGTGGAGACTGGAGAGGGGATATTATAGTCTTTCTGAGTTTTATGCTCAATGACCGTAGCTAGTGTAAATCTTTAGTCTGTGATTATGTGTATTTTATATTGTGTTCTGAAATATTTTTAACCATGTGGCTTCTCATATTATGTTTTCCTGTATGTACTTCTTAGCACGCTTTAGTATTGAATACTGTATTAGGATTTAAGATATTTTTTACTTCAATTTGTCTTTGTTAACAACAATTTTTTGTTCTAACAATAAAGCGTAGTTTGACTCTGACCTTGAAATGATGCTTTTGTAATAATTTTTTGATAGGAAACATTTTCATTCCGATTACCTCTTAATTTTATATAATTACATTCTCCAATTATTAATTTCTTAGGTTTTTGAGTGGTTACCCTTATTATATTATTAATTTCAACTTTTGAAATGCTCGTTTATCTATAGTATATTTCTACAGATGTTAATCTTGATTTTAAAATTCTATTTTTACCACTTTGTAATTATAATTCTGTTTTTTAAATAATGTCATTATTTGCTTCATTCAGTAGCGTAGCTATTGAAACTAGACTACGCCAGGTATTGGCACACAAGATTCATTGTATATTGTTTATTCGGCATATACTTTTTTCTGAATAAAATTATTATTATTATTATTATTTAACAAGCTATTAAGTAGTCTATTATCAATACAAATCATAATTCATATATAATGCCACTAACCAATTAGAACCATATTTTAAAATCTATATAGACAGTTTTTAGGATATATTTTTTAAAAACCAAACCCTAGCCTTGCCTCTGGTATGTTCAACTAATACCAAAAATCTAGTTTTGAAATCACAGTTTACGACCTCCACCTTTAAGCTGCACGATATCCGATAAGAAACGAGACGATTAACGTAAATCGGATATAATATAATAAACTTAAACATTTTTAATCCCGGTATTTTCCTCTAATTTACTATTTGACAAAGTGCCGGTCCTGTCATTCTGTAGTTTTGCGATAAGTATTTATAATTTTATTGCGTGCGTTAAAAATTGATTTATTTTATTGTATTATTCAGTTGTACGCATTAAATAATTCATTGTTATTTCTATTAATTAAATGACGCGGATGAATGAGTAGGTACTAATAATTAGAAAATGTAACGTCGAACATCATTTTTGCCATATTCATTGGTCGAGAAGGTATTTCCAAGATGAGCCATTCTAATCACCATTTAAATGCATTTGTTGAGAATACCCCTCTCACCAATTTGAAAGAAATGAATGTGATTCGAGCGAGGCAGGAGCTTGAGTAAGTTTGGGTTCACCCATAAATAATATGTCTCCAGAAACATGGTAGACCTATGTCGAGGTTTAAATAAAAGAGAACAAATACAATTCGCCATAGAATGGATATTATTAAAGGAGATACCTACCTGGTCGCTGAACCTTGTGTTATAGGAAGAACATACAATGTGAATAAAGCTATGTAGCTAAATGTCCGCTTTTTTTTTTAAGTGGCTTTATATGCATACTTTTTCAATTTGAACAATTTCAATACTATGGTACTTACTCGAGGGAACAAACTTTAAAAACAACGTTACCAGAATAGAAAAATGTAAATAAAGCGCTTAACTGAGCTCTCAGCAATCAAATTATTAAAAAACGCTATATTTTAGACATGTTGACAGATGGGCATTTAAAAAAAGAACCTCTAATTGCCAAGATGTGGGAAAACGGGACTAAACCTAGAGAAATCTGGATGTGATCCTTAGACAAATCATGTATTTTTGCTGATCTAGAGAAATTTTTAAGACGATATGTTATCGGAGTTCCAGATGTTTCTTGATTTGCCTAGTAAAAACATGGACAATATAAACGTCGTTTAAACGAGCTGCTAACCGCAACTACGCCACGCATTGATTGTTGCTAAATTTCCCGTTTTCTTTTTCGAAAATTGAAGATGTGGCTTTATTTTTTTCAATTCGAAGAATTTCAATACTTACTATGGCACTCGAGGGAACCAACTTTAAAAACAGAAATTTTATGAAAGTGCTTATAAGCGGACATAATTGACCTATCAGCGATCAAATTATTAAAAAACGCTATACTTTAGACATGGCCTCATAAAAAAGTCCATCGTGGTCAAGTCAGAAGACCGAGCTGGTCGTTGAGTTTTTCACGTTGTGAGCAAAAATCTGACTTTTTTTTCTAGTAATTTAGCACTCTGTTTCAGTCTTTATGCTCACCGGTAACTTTCCGCCGAAGTGGAATTATTATGATGTAGAATCATTGCCCCAGATTCAACCCCTTAGCGGGGGTCATTTTCACCATAAAAATTTCAAAAGAAAGGGGTATTATACATCATTTTAAAGGGCATCCAATTACCTTTTCAATGTCACCTTATTTTTTAATTTTGGACGAGCGGTTCTCGAGAAATTAAGGTTTAAAAGTGATGTTATCGAATTCGCTTAACAATTATTTCAATTTATTAGATGTTGAAGATGCCTACCACTGACCTCCATACAGTGTTCAAAGTGCTCTCCAGGATTGGCAAAACGAAAAACTCATTTACAATAGCCAACGACCTATACAAAAACCCTACACAAAAACCCATACAAAAGCCCAAAGAATTTGAGGTGTTTATAAAAAAATGAGAAAAAATCGAGATAATTTTTATATAGTATTTAATAACAAAATATAATGTAGTTCACTTGGAAACAGACAGGTACTGATAGATCAGTCTTTACATTCTTATTCCTAAGTTTCAAGAACATTTTACATTAAAATATAAAATACGAAACGGCTTTTTCATTAGGAACAAAATAAAATATATTTCACTTGGAAACAGACAGGTACTGATAGATCAGTCTTTATATTCTTATTCCTAAGTTTCAAAAAAATTTTACATTAAAATATAAAATACAAAACGGCTTATTCATTAGGAACAAAATAAAATAAAAATAATAATTAAAAACCTAAAACAATTTTTCCTCTTTTTTAAAGTGGCTCATTTTTATTATTTTTACAAGCTTTTCTACTTTATCGGGCAGTAACTTATTCCGAAGATCAGTCCACACCAAACCGTACGCTGCAGAACTCGCAGGGCATGAATGTAGGTTTGCAAAAAACGCGGCCATGTTCACCAAAATACGATCTGAATTTTGAACTGTAGTAGTAATCTTAGTTTTTACAATTGACCACCATTTGAATGCAGGCATGTTTTTTATTACACTTTCCTTAAAAAATGGTGATTGATAAATATCTTCATCTTTAATTCGGAATAATAGATAACCTTGGAAAAAATCTTCGTGATTCTCAAGTAGCCAATTATCTGCCACGTCCTGGTATTTTTTTTCTAGGTTTTTGTCCATATATTTAGGATCAGTTAAAAAACATAGAAAATAGAAGGGTTGTATTGCCTCCTCAGTTTTTTTTTAATGTCTTCAATATAGGGGCTTAGACATGGTTTGTTTAATAAATCTAGCCAGATGTTGACGGCATCGGCGAGAGTGGTTTGGTCACTCTGGAATTTATCTAAGGCAGTACCAACTGCCAGTAGTTGTTGCTCTAAGTCAAGTGCATTTTTGTATAAATTAATGTCGTCGATTTTTCTTATAATATGCTGGTCAAGAGACTCTGGATGTCCTTTGGAAATTTCTCGGTATATTATGTAGTTAGCATTAAAGGTACTTACACAGGCCAACTGCGAATTCCAACGGGTATCATTAGGAATTTGAGGCATTAAACCCCCTTTAAGTCTAAGAATTCCATGAGGGTTATGGTGGTTTCTGATATATGTCTGTATTTCCACCAAGTGTTTGAGGACAGTTTGTGGCGAAACAATTTTTTCCAATAGATTCAAATAATGTGCATTGCATTCATAGGTTAGTATAGAGGGATATTTCTCTGCAACCATTTTTCTAAATTTCTTCATTTTATTTTCATCGTCGGTTACTATTGCAAAAACGTCTTTATTGTATAATTCCTTACATTGTTTAATAGCACCTTCAGCGATTTCAAAAAGATATTTAGATGTTTTTTTGTCATCGACGCAATCTAATGAAGATAACAAAAAAGAATTTCTTCCGGTGCAAATACTTGTCGATATAATTGGATCATTCCTAACACTAGACCATCCATCGAACATCAGAGTAACTGGTCTATTTCTCTCGGTCTGCATTAGAACTTCCCTTATTTCTTTTTCATAAACTTCGTAAACTTCATCCAGCAAGTTTCCAGCAATTTGTCTCCTGTTGGGGGGTGTATAACCTGGTCGAAGGGATTGGATCATCTCAATAAAAGACGGATGTTCAACTGTGGAAAATGATAGATTGCATGTATAAAAACATTCTGCAATTTTGAGGTCAAACTTATGTTTTTCTTCCTTTGTTGTTTTCATGACTATTTTGTCCACAACTGTTTGTATTCTTCTTTTAGGAGTCATTGTAACACCGCCACTCGATTTGGGAGATTCTCTATTTTGTTCTTGTTCTAGCCTTTTCCTGTTTTTTTGTGCCTTCTGCTTGAGAAGTAAGGCACGAGGAAAAAGAACTATTGTCATTATCTGACAATGGCGAAAGGGCTACCTGGCTGTCTAGATACGTCGAACACTTTCCAAGATGTGCTTTAATCCTTTCTATTTTTCCCGTCCGTTTTTGAGGACAAAATTTGCACTTGAGTGTGCCATCTGTCAATCGAATAACATATCCCCCTCCGTAATAGTTCCCTATCTTTCTAACCTTTCCTGTTCCTGTATTGCTTTGCTTTTTAGCTAGCTTTGCACTTGTAGTAACTTCGTCTTCTTCTTTCTCTGAGTTTTGCTCCATTTCAGTCTCACTGTCTGAAATCTCCGACGATCCCTCCAAGACGTTGACAACGTCCTGATCAGCCTCCAAATTTCTAGGCACAGAATTTCCTTGTGTTGATGTGGATGGTATTGATGAAAGACTATTATAAAAAGACAGTTGTCATGGTGTTACAGTCTTCCATCCGTTTTTCATATTGTCGTTTTTATTCATATCGTTTCCTGAATATTCCACTTCTTCAAATTGTATATTTTGAACAATAACTTTAACTAGGTTCGTTGTGTTCTCGTCCATTATTCTTCCACAACAAAAACAAGAAAAATTCACGTTGAAAATATTTATAGTTTAAAAAAAGTAAAACTCACCTTTTAACTTTTAATTCACATATCAAAAAGAAACACACTAAAACCCTCCTTCTATTTTATTACAACACTTAACCAAAAACAACCAATCTAGACAAAAGTTCAAAATTAATGTTATTTTTCTATAATTTGAGGTTAGAGTTCCGGAAATACGACAAATACCCAACAATTACCCAAATACCCAAGAAAAACACAAAAACCCAACACAAATACCCAAAACCCCACCCAGAGCATACAAAAACCCAGATGCTCTCTAACATTATTGAGCATTTTTGGAGTTATAAAATTACATTCGTGTACAATACGTTGCCGCAAGTCTTCAAGTAATTCAGGTGTCGCATAAATTTTATTCTTAAAGCCCAGCGGAGACAGTTCAGTACCTCCTCTTTTCCCAATCCATCATTGTGGAAATGTTTCAACTACAAACTGTCTTGTTAAAAAATGATGTCTTCGGTACGGTGTCTGTTATCTTGCTCACTTATTTGTGTTAAAGCTGGTTTAATGGCATTTTCTAATAAATCTAAATAGATTCGTATATAGCGGTTATTATAGCGTCCTACGCCTTTCGATTCCAAATTTCCAGCCTCTTCGATCTTCCCAGTCCTCTGGCCGTAGATTACGCTCTGTTCCTCCCATCCATGTTTTTTTTAGTCTACCTATTTTATTTTCTTTCCGTTGGCACACCTTTTATTATTTGTCTGGGAATACGTTCTTCGCCCATTCTTTCGACGTGTCCATATCATCTTAGTTGTCGTTTCTGTATTTCCTCTGTAATGGCACCTTCATTTTACGTGTTCGTTCCTAATTTGTTCGAGCCTTGCTTTGCCAGCAGTTCTTCGCCCGTAATCCATTTCTATTGCTAATAGCCGACGGTCTAGAGCTTGGTCTAGAGCTTTGTTTATCGGCCATATTTCGCATCCATATAGGGTTATGCTCAAGAGCACAGGAGGTGTTTTCGTTCGCGGGATATACATTTGGACCAAAGAATGACGTTTAGACAGCCGATTACTTCTTCTCCCTTCATAATTCGAGTTTCAATTTCTTCTTCTGTTCCTCCCTTTTGATAAATTTTTGTCCCTAAGTAGGTATATACCTATATCAGGGTTTAATATTCATTACAAGCATCTATGGTCTCTTGTTGATCAAATTCGAGAACCTCAATGTTATCTCCCTCAACTCAAAGATACTGCTTTTTTGTTTTATTTACTGATAAACCCCCATTCCTCGTAGTGTTTGAATAGTCTTCGAGTCATGAACTCTAGATCTTCCTTATCCTGCACAATAACCACCTGATCGTCTGCAAAGTGAAGGGTATATAGGGTTGTGTCTTCATTCAGTTGTATGCCCATTTCACTTCATGATATCCGCCAGTTCTTCAATACTTCGTTTAAATATATTTTAAAAAGTGTGGGGGAGAGGCAGAAACCCTGTTGCAGAACCTTTGTAACTCTGACAGAGTAGTTCCTATCTTAACTATTGATGTTGAGTGTTCATACAGTTGTTGAATAGGATTTGCCAAAGTTTTTGTATCGGTACAGTATCATAGGCCTTTGTTAACTCCACGAATAATAGGTGTACTTCACGGTTCCTTGCTACCGTCTTTTCATTAAGCTGCACCATCGTGAAAACGTGGTCGATACACGATCTGCCAGCACGAAACCTCGCCTGGTGTTCGATCTCTAGGGGTCTATACTCTTCCTCTATTACATTCTTCAATATTCAAACCGCTCATGATGCCTGTAACCGATATTCATCTGTAGTTTCCATATTTATCCCTTGGACCTTTCTTATTTATTTATTTATTTATTCACCTTTTTTCCCTAGATATGCACAACATATATGGAAAACGTCAAAAATATACAACAGCAAAACAACAACATTGAGTATACGTGAACATCAAATCTGATCACAATTAAAATATTCATCTAAATTATAGAAGCTATGTCTAAGTAATTTACTTTGAACAATGCGTTTGAACATCGGAATGCTTTTTATATTTTTAACTGAGTCAGGCAATTTATTATAGATTTTTACTGGAAGTATTGCAGCATTATTGGCAACTATAGTTAAGTTATGTTTCGGTAATAACATATTTGAAGTATGTCTTAGGTTATAATTTAACTCCCTATTCTCGAAGGACATATACAAATTTGGGTGTTTTTTAACATTTAAAACGCAAGACAGAACGTACATAGATGCAACGGTTAGGATTTGAAGATTTTTAAACAATTCACGGCACGAATACAGACGAGACTTAAAAAGCATTGTACGTATAATTCGTTTTTGAAGCACAAATACGCTATGAATTGCGGAAGATCCCCCCCACAAAATAATACAATAATTTAACATTGAATGAATGTGCGCATAATAATATGTTTTAAGTACGTCTACATTTACAAAGTTACGAAGTTTTAATATCACGTAGTTTTGTGTAGCAAGGTTTTGATTTACCTGATCAATATGCTCAGTCCACTTTAGCTGAGAGTCCAAATAGACTCCCAGGAATTTCGTTAAATTTTTTTGTTGAATTGTGGTGCCATTAACAGAAGCATAAACACTAAAATCCACAGAACCTGGCGAAAGTAAAATCATTTCGGTTTTTGAGACATTTAAGGCTAAGTAATTTTTTTTGCAATAATTTTGCATTTGGTTTGCACATGCACTAGCCCTACCTGATAGGTCCTCAATATCTCGCCCCGACACGACGATACCAGTGTCATCCGCAAATTGTGACATATAACATTTAGGAAAGTGCTCCCCAAGATCATTAACAAACAAGATAAACAGAATTGGTCCCAAGGTACTTCCCTGGGGGACTCCCAAACCTACTTCCCTCGGTTCCGACTGCAATTCATACCCCGAAACAGTAACCTTAACTCTCTGCACTCTGTTTTGAAGGTAGGTTTTTAACCAATGTAGCGGTTTTTTCTTAATACCCATTGATTTCAATTTTAATAACAACAAGTCATGCCTCATGGTGTCAAAAGCACGTGAAAGGTCAAAATTAATACACAAAGTCCTGCTCCTTCCGTCCAAGTTATGCATTATAAATTTGATTAACTCTAATAAGGCAAGTTCTGTTGAACGTCCCTCCCGAAACCCATATTGGGATGAATTTATTATTTTGTTTATACCAATAAAATGTTTTAAGTTGTCACAAAATGCGTTTTCATAAACCTTAGAGAATACAGAGAGCAAGGAAATGCCACGATAATTAGAAATTTGTTCCACCGATCCTTTTTTATGTATAGGAACAATTATAGATTGTTTTAATAAGGTAGGAAATAAACCATCATCAAATGATTTATTTATCAATGTCGCCAGAGGAAACTTCAAATGCTCTATTACATGACCCAACAGTGAACAAGGAATACCATCAAATCCTTTAGAATTTTTTCTCGAAACTTTTTTTAGAATAGTACCAACTTCATCAGGCAATATATGAAGTAAACTCATTTTTTGAGACGCCAATGTAGCATTCTTTGCGTAATAATTTTCATTTAATTGTGGACGATTCTGTGGTATTAATTTTTTAGGAGCATCCAGGAAAAAAGTGTTAAAAGCTTCCGAGGACTTATCTAAGTCAATAATAGTATCTCCATCCTTAAGTTTATTAGGCAACGAGTTTAAACCTTTATTGGGGGTCTCACTCTTTATTATATTCCAAACCGCAGACGATTTATTATCTGATGCTAATATTTTGTTATTGAAATAATGTCTTTTAGCGTTGTAGATGCTTTTTTTGTGTATTTTTTTCAATTCAGAGTAAGTATTATATAACAATGGACAATTTGAGTGTTTGAAGGTTTTATAAATGTCACGAAGAAGTTGACCCCGGTTTCTAATGTAATCCAATCGTTATTTTGATGCGATTCTTTATTTTTTTTATAATAATACTCTTCTGGAAAGCACAAGTCAACTAAATTGAATTGGTGTTATCCAGGCTTCTTTCCACCTACTTGGTATTTTTTCCCCATTTATGTATCTGGTGAACAATTCTCTGAGATGTGTGATTAGTTTTATGGTTCCATTTTTTACCAGCTCTGCAGGCAATCCCTCCGGTCTGGGAGCTTTTTTTGTTTTTCAGGGAATTTATGGCTTTGCTTATCCTGGACTCGTTAACGTCTATGGGTTCTCCATGTACATGGTGACATAATCAAGTATTTTTCTTCATCTTCAGTAAGTTCGTTCAGCTGGATAGGTTGAATATTGACTTTATTTGTAGTGTTTGTTCTAAGGGACTTAATTAGTTTCCACGTTTCTGAGGATCTTTTGCCGCCAATATGTGAGCTTATTTCTCTTAGTTTTCTTTCCCATGTTTCGTTTTTGTTTTCACTAATAATTTTTTTTGTATGCTTGTTGTTTTTTATTTCTTTGTTCTTCTAGCCCTTTGGTCCATGTGGTGTCATTGTTTTTCGTAGGAATCTGTTTACTTGTCTCTCCGAGAGCTTCATATGATGCTGAGTGAGTGAATTCTATTATACGTTTGTGTAGATCTTCAGTTTCACGAGTCAGATATTCATTTTTCAATTTCATGTTCAGTCTCGTCTGATATAATTTCCTGGTACTATCATCGTACAGTCCTTTTAAGTTGTATCTGGGTTGTTTTGCTTTGACTACCTTTTTTCCTTTGTGGTCTCAATTGGTGATTTGAACGGAATATGATTTTTTGTTGCCAGGAAGTAGTGTCCTGATCCGCAGTCAAGGCCTCTGTAAACTCTGGTATCTTGAACTTTCCACTCTGTTTTCTGTTTGATTATTACATAGTTGATGATGAATTTTAGATATCTCGGGTCATGATGCCAAGCAAATTTGTGGATATTTTTATGTTGGTAGTATCCATTCGTGTAGATTACCAGGTAAAAAGAATGAGTCAACAATGATCTCCAAAAATTCCTAGCCAAACGTTTAGTCCTTCCGGGTGTTGGGTGTGAACTTCACGAAAAGGTCTTGGATTGTTTGGAGACCAATATCGGCAGCCACATGTACCATGTGACGTATTTTTTAGTTTTTGTCATCGATTTTTGGACCATGACACTTAGTCAAAATCTAAACCAGCCCTTAGAACTAAATAAGGACGTTTAAAGAAATTATCAATCTAATCGCGAATAACTAGTTAAAATACTTACTATACACAATAGTGTAGGACAGCATAGCAGTCAATATACATACCTGAAACAAAAAAAAAAAATTAGCAATTTTAAAATAATAGATCGTATCTAAATCGATATTCAAAAATAGATAGCTATAGCCTAAATTCTTTACGAGCAAGAGTAGCTAAAAGTGGAGTTATACAAATCACTGAAGGAAGGGACGAAAGTCGCCATTCAGAATACGAATGATGATAATTTTTCGATTCCTGAAGCAACTTAGTGTCAAACAGATTATTTATTATCTATTCAATCTTCAACGTTGTATATGGCAGTTATTATATTCAATTTTTACTTTCTATGAAAAGTAAGCATTTTAAATTCAAAATTTTGTTACCTTTGTTCATTTAAATAATTTTGGGTTACATCGATTTTAAAAATGTATTCAGGAAATATCCTACAGAATATCAGTCATATATTCAAAATAATCCGATATATCTGCATTCCTGCCTGTTATCTCATAAACCACATTCGGTTATTTTTATTTTTGCTTTAAATCGAAAAACAGAAAACTAAAATAAATTTTCAATATATAATACTCATTCATGCAAAATAATCAGTAATTACAGATGACGCGCTTGTGGTATTATATACGATAATATCCTTACCCTACAAAACTATCCAACCACTGAGATATGGTAATAATTTTATTATATTCTATCGTGACCATGACTTGATTGTACCTAAGAATATTTCCGATTTAAGATATGAAGTAATGGTCTGGCCATTCTGTACTATTTGGTTTAGCTAGGCACAATATTTGCAGAAATCCACTGGAAATTCAAATGGATGCTTTGTTAAATATAAACTATTCAAATACAAGAGCGGACAATGGATTTCAAGTAGCCTCTGTATGTAACACTGCGTTTCAAATACCTTAAAATCTATTATATGAATCCTTGGTAAAGTTCAAGTAAAGCAATTGGTTGACAAAATTACCTCATAGTAAGCGAAAATATATTAATTTATACAGCGAATTACCCGCGGAGAAGATATCACAATGTATGTGGTAACCCCATTAGTACCACCGCACCGTTAAGAACGCAAGAACCAAGTGAGGTATTTACAGGTGTTGGCAATTAAAATCAAATCAAATAATCTCAATAAACTAATAATTAAAAAATCTAGAGCAAAAACAGATTAAAAATTATTAATAAAACTATTATATTAATATAATTCAAATCACCAATTACACAGTTTAAAAACACCGTCCTACCAATACATTTTTTAGTCGATCGTACATGTTTTCCTCTAATTGAGGTTCAAATTAAAATGTATTTTTGTATGCCCTAACGTTGGTAAGACAATTTTTGAGGTACCATGGTCCAAGAATAATAAAACTAGAGAGGATGGTTACATCGGTCGATGCACTGTCGTGACGTAGCCACGTGCGAAGTTGGTACGAAAGGCTTAACATGCATATGGCAAAGATGTACGTACGTTTCGAGTTTATTCAATTTAAAATATCAATTATATTTTTTCTTTTATCCTTATCTATAAAAATCTGTTTAAACTCTACACTGAAAAAGGCTCTGCAAAACAGGCACTGTGGTCTCTGCTTTAATCCCCAATATCAAGTTTCTCAATGTTCAAAGCACCATTTATTTATTTATTTATTTAATTTATAAAGAATTGACTTAAGATACTTGATATTTGACCTAAAACTAATGCAAACTTAACAATATATGGGTATTTCTTTCAAAATTAGCAGTTTGGTGTCCCTATGAAATATTTCAATTAAGAATAATTTTAAATAGATTTTTGATATAGGACTGTTTAATATGAAGTGTCCTCCCTCCCCCCTTACTAGTTCCCGAAGAAAAAAGTGTTTTTTGTGTTAAAAACTAAAAAATATATATATATTGAATACGTCATTAGCGTGGATGTCAGCAGCCTCACTTTTTATCAAAAAAACATTAATTTTGCAATTGACTCAGCCTTGCAAATTTAGCAAAATATTTAGTAAAGGCAAATCAACTAACTACATAATATTAATGTATTCAGGTTATTTTATAACTGAAAGACCTCGACCCAAAGTTTGTCCCTAAGTGTTACCGTCATTAGCGTGGGTGAAACAAAACCCTTGAAATTAGCCGCCAAATATATCTTCAAGCAGGTGGCAATACCGTCATCGCGTGAATTTCTCCGCCATCTTTAACTTTTACACAGCTGTTCGAACTTTCAGTTGCATCATATCGGTCAAGGAAGGCGGACATCCGTTTGAACACGTGCGTGTTTTTAAGCAGCGTCATTAGTGTGGAGGTAAGTTTTTGCCAAAAAACACTGTTTAAAGTAAATATATTTTTCTTTTTCGTTACTATAATATTATGTCATGCACAAAATATGAAGCTTTTATTGGCTAGAATAAAATTTTTAGTTACAACAAAAACTTCATTCGTCATTAGCGTGGTTATCAACTTTCGTCATTGGCGTGGATATTCGCATCCACGCCAATGATGTTAAACGCACGCGAATGACTGCATTCATAGTAATATTTTTTTAGGTCTATAAATTTAAAAAATGGCCAGGTAGAAGCAAAGTGATGAAAAAAAAACGAAAAAAAAAGGGAATGTGAAAGAAGAAGGCGACAAAATATAAAAAATAAGCCAGACAGATACAAAATGGAACAGGAAAAAAAGCATGAGTGATATGAAAGGGCAAAGGAAAAAGGAGACATTAAATTTAGGATTTATCTAGGAGAGAGCTTAAGGCAAAAAGAAAGTCTTGGAAAGTGAACTCAAAACGTTACAGATACCGAAAAAAGTTTTTAGAAAATCTGGCGGATAACTCGCCGCCTGCTAGTGAACTGGAAGATCTAGAACCCGTTCTGGAAAAGAGGGTCAACACTCTAGATATTTCTGCCTGCAGTAGCAATGAGGGTACCCCATCAAGGCAAAAAATTGCAGGAAGAAAAGCTATGAAACGAAACAGATCTAAAACATACAGAGACCTCATAAAGGCACGGCGGCGTGAAAATTAGTCAACGCAATGACCAGGAAAATGTTAGTAAGCTATTTATATATGTTGATCAAATCCGCATTGAAGAAATGGATAGTAATCTTCCACTTAATATAAAACCGTTCAAGGGAACAATGCAAGTTCACCAACTTACATGGACAAAAGGTGACGCAAGGCTATATTTTAAAGAATTGAGCTGCTTCGAGTGCAGTTATTCCAACTGCAGCCATTTCGCACTAACAACTACACCGGCAAAATGGGGCAAGGGACAAATTTTAATGCAGTAGTTAGCAGACCAACCTCTAGTTCAGCTGAGAAGCTAGCTTTTAAGACAAATTCTTGGATCTCAGCTATATTTGACAATGAGTGGTATCCTGGTAAGTTAAAGCAATTTCCGAGGGGGTAACCACTTCGAACAATCGTGTACACCAAAAACTACCACTTAATGTACACGACATTTACAGAGTGGTTACCCTGAAAATTACTAAAAAAAATTGTAAAAAATACCAATATTTACTAAAAGTTCATGGATATTAAAAAAATTGCCCCTTATTGTACACCACATTTATAGAGTGGTTACCCCCTCGGCAATTCCCAATCTTAAGGAAGAATGTAATAATTATTAAGCTTTTACTTCTCTTTCGTTTCAGGGATTATCGAGGAAATACATGAAGATGACTTAGTGGTGAATTTTATGCCCAAGAGCGGGAAAAGTTTCTTTTGGCCACAGATTGACCGTCAAAAACTGAAATTTACTGGAATTTTGCCCTGAACTAGTATCTAGCAAGCTCTTTAAACTTCCTAACCACGACGAGATAGATGCTTTGTTTGAGGCCCTAGTTTAAGAATTATCTTCGTTTCAAAAATATGTTTTATTTTTAATGTATATTTTTAAGAATCTACTCTCTGTATAATGTGTTAATGTTTATTGTTTTTGAATAAACATTATTTTTTATATTGAGAAAGTAATTTTCTAACTTGTATCCACAGTAGATCTATCAGAATTTTTTCCACATAAATTAATACATTTTTTAATTGATCAGTCTTTAGCATGGAAATTTCTTCATTAGCGTGGATCAAGATTTTTGGAAAAACATGAAAAAATTAAAATTAAGCACGACCATCCATCATATCTTTATACTGATCTACTAATATAGCTACATGATTTTTTTCCAATTTTTTTACAAACTTTCTACTTTCAAAAATTTTACCTCTATAAATCGCTTGTTTTGAAAGAAACACCCATATACATATTTACAAATAAATACCTATATACTACTGACTAACAAGCGTCCACCTAAACCTAAGATAGCTAAATAAATGACATGATATTTTAATACTAAAGGATTATTCTACCACTGCACTTTTTTATATTTTTCGGCCTCATGCAGTCCTTCCTGGTGGGGGGTCCTATGGTCCTTGTCCTGGTTTGTCAGAGCATCACGTCGTGGATCATTTTGTGGATTTTCCTGAATGTCATCTCCTCTATGGTCATCCTTCCTATGTTCCTGGTTATTTCCTACGTCCCCATCGTGTACCTGCAGAATTTCATCGCTGCCTCCTATAGTCTTTGTTCTAGCGGTTTTGTCCCGGCTTCTCGGTACAGTTGTCTCGTCGTCTTGAAATTCTCCCATCCGTAGTAGTTCATGATTGTGCATAGCAGTTTCCGTTCCAGCGTGTGTAGTTTCTCCTTGTTGGTTTTCGCTGCGGAGCTCCAAACTGGCGCGGCATACATGTATGTGGCGTGATGTACAGCCTGATCTTGATGTTCTTGTCCAGTTTTGACTGCGGCGTGATGTATGGGAATATTGCGCTTTCTCCTGGTGCCCTGTATGTGGTCCTTGAATGTCAGCTTCGCATCCAGCGTGACTCCTAGGTACTTGACGGTGTCCGTGTCCTCGATCCGTGTCCCGTTGATCGTAATATGTCCTTTCTCCCATTGATCAGCGTTGTTGCTTTCCTGTCCTTTAGGTTAGCTCATGACGGTCTTCAGAATTTTCCGACGCAATTCCTGCTTCGTGCAGCTTGGTAGCCATGGGCTCCCTCCATACGGTGTCATAAGCCTTTTCTAAGTCTAAAAGTGCCGCTGTTGTCGTCTTCTTGGTGTTGTTTCCTATCATTGCCTGGTCCACTACCCTCGCAAGCTGCATGGCACCACTATCAACGGTTTTAAAACATTCGAAAATATCACTAAAAAATCTAAAAATACAACCAAAAACATAGAAGATGCAATTACAGCAGTGGCGAAACGAAGGCCTTTGTCGCGCAGCCTCGTCACAGCGACGGCGATCTGGGTGAGGGGCGATAGTAAGTGAACTAAGCTCTTATGGGAAGTAACCATCCTATCTAGTTTATTATTCTTGATCGTGGTTAACTTTCATCTAATGTGAAGTATGACACTACGTGATTTTTATGTAAATATGTTACAGAGAGGATAAAACCGCGATTTTCAAATGTTTTTACCAACCTTGAAACCTTAAAATCTCTAGAATTGGTCATAAAAGAAATATTATTTTCTTTTAATGTTAAAACTGCAAAATGGAAACAATTATATGTGTAGTGAAGATGCTGGATGGGGAGGGTGTGAACAAACGTGCGCGCCAGTGGCAAAGGCTTGAACTTTAATGAAGAGGTCTTATATATGTAATATCATTGTTGAAGCATGGCAGCTTGCAAATGTTGGATTATTAGTTTTAAAGATACATGAAAAAACGGTGACGGCAGAAGTGAAAACTTCAACAATGCTAGATTAATATTATGAAATGCAAGTATTTTTTTTCTGCTTTATATTTTGAAATTACTTGCCACATCTACGATGTCTGAAATTAAATTTTACCTCAAAATGTCCCAAAAAAAAGGGCAGAGACCGCCGCTTATGGCTTGAAAATTGTCCAAATTCTGAGATTCTAGCCCATTTTCCCATCTTCAAATCGTACTTCACCTAAACATTCTTACTTACGACAAAAACTATACGCATCCATATACTAAAAGTAAATTTTTACTCTTAAATCTGCCATAAATTCCATCAGATACTGCCTCTAATCACCAAAGCATGTCCACGTTTTCCGATCCTAATCCATTTTCCAGCTTCATGCGGTTTTCAATGAGACTATTCAGCCTCGTAAAATTGCAGAAATATTGAAAACCTTGCAAATTTTCTGCGATATTTTACATGTTTCAATTGATTTTCTCGTATTTCCCGAATTCGTACAGAATGTTAGAGAACTTTTTTATAGCAGAGATAATGAGGTTTACAAATCTGTGATTTTTTCTTGAAAATCACCATTTTTCAATAGGATCGATGCGATTTTTTGTCACGTTCTACTCATAATGTGCGAAAGCTAGGATTATTCGATTTTCCAGTAATAAAATATTAAGTGGTGACCTGTCGTGAGAAAAGTTTACCATTATAGGCATCATACTAATACATACTAATACAGTTTATTGCGTAGAAAAATACTTTTCTAGAGAACATTTTTTTTACCTAAAAATCGATATTTTTCCTCTTTCCCGACACTTTCGAAACAGAGAAGCATTTAGAGAGTTTTTCTTCTAAAATTCCCTATTGAACTGTCTTCTTAATTATTTCTCCGCGACTTTTACGGCGCTAGATCTAAATTGACACTTATCGTGTTTGATAATGTATAAAAATACTACTCTTCGAGTACTGACACCGAGACTGACGCCAGATGCCACTTAACGGATCTTGCACATAGCGAATATGACATTTAAACGCAATAATTGTCCATTAAAAAACTCGCCACCTCGTAGCTGAAAACTCAAAAAATGTATCTTATAAAACGAGTACTCTTATTTTATCTTACTCTTATTTTCCGACCTTAGATACGACTGTATCTTAGACGTTTTTCAGATTACGCAAGTGTTCAACAAATTTGAAAATAAAATCAGTCGCTACATTATTCTCATTCAAACAAACTGATAAAATAATCATATCATTTTTGTCTATATGTTTAGTCCCATTATTTATTATTTATATTATTTATTTTAAATGGTATTTTAGAAATCTTCTATAGCTACTCTATGATAAGTAACACTTTCATTTTTGTTCCAGATTGAAGCCGAACACTATCCAGTAGATATCAATAAATCACAGATCACGATGCATCACAACTTCGAAGAAGACAAATCGCCGCCGCCCACCGGAAATAAATTTGGCAGATTTCTGAGAAACAATGCACTGACCCTCATGACGGTCGGAGGCGTTCTCATTGGGGCTGCTCTAGGATTTATCTTAAGGGCGGCGAAAGATAACTGGACAGAACGTGAAATCATGTACATAGGATTCATTGGGGAAATATTTTTGAAAATGCTTAAATCCCTGATTATTCCGCTGATCGTATCATGTTTAGGTAAGTAACTGGACTGACTACCAACTCATGATATTTGTTTTTTTTTCGTGAAGTATAGTTTCTGCAAAAGCAGCAATATTGCTTTACTACTGCTGGTTACTTGCAG
This sequence comes from Pissodes strobi, assembly GCA_016904865.1. Classification (NCBI taxonomy): domain Eukaryota; kingdom Metazoa; phylum Arthropoda; class Insecta; order Coleoptera; family Curculionidae; genus Pissodes; species Pissodes strobi. The sequence continues at coordinate 196,826 of MU183247.1, read as the reverse complement.
TCGGTATGGCTAAGTTCTAAAACCTGTAGTAGTAGGTATAGCTTGTAAAAAAATAACGTAGTGATTGGGTCATACAATTTATTTTCTTCCTCAGTCATTTTAAACACAAAATTCATACAAAACAAATATTTTGCTTCACATTTGCAGAGGAACCTCAGAAATGTACATGCATAAATTAAAGCAAATGCTTATTCCACCGGATAATTTACACTTCCTTTGGAAACTTTTGTTCAATTTCAATACAAACAACCGAAGTAGTATCTCTAAACTCTGAGGACTTAAATAATGTAATTTGGTCAACAACACATGACACAACTTCAGCTTTAAAAGACTACAAGATTCTGCACCGGTCTATGAGGCAGATATTGACTATGATCACCAAACTAGCATTAAGAAGACTGTAAAATATAAAATAGGATCAAATAGTGAAAGAGCCGATTTGTTGACGAAATTGTTTTCTTTTCTCGAGGAAGTTGCACTTGTATTGATATATGTTCAGCAATGGAAAACACCAGCTCAACATGGTGACTGATGTTTAACCAGAAAAGGATACACGAGAAATATTCAGAAATTGGTCTGGTTCTTTGCACGAAACTACTTGTTGACTAATAATGACACTGTTCAAGTTTTCCAGATACATATATTTTTTCCTCAATTTTGTCAGATTTAAGTTTGGGGACCTGCGGTTAATTGGCTAAAAAATGTGAGCCCTAGCAGCTTATGGCAGTTAAGCAAATACTAGTTCCTTCTTGGACTTCACAAGTTATAATTTTGCATTTTTGTTACAGTATCAGCTATTTGTAGTCTCGACCTATCGCTGTCTAGGAAAGTAGCCGCAAGAGCTATAGCCTATTACTTAACCACCACATTCGCATCGGTAGTGCTTGGTATTATAGTAGTAATGACAATACAACCAGGTGTCGGAAGAACCATTAGTAGTTCTGGCTCAACTACTTTAACCGAAAGAAACACTACCACAACTGATACTCTACTGGATCTCGTCAGGTAACTAAAAACGCCAATAGAACACAGGTAACATTCAAATCCAACACCGACTTAAGTATTTAACCCCGAGAGGAGTAAGCGTAGACGAGCGAGCATGAATTCATTCATAAAATTAGGATTATGGTGACCTTCGAAATTCGTATAAAAAAAAGTAAGATACATGTAAGGACCATAAAGCCCAGTCTTTTTCGAAAAAATTTTGATGTGCTAGGATATGCCGCAATTTATCTTCAAAAATGTTGAAAATTCCCGGAGATATAGCAAATCGTTTTTTCAAAACAAAAGTTAGCCCCGTCATACTTTTTTTTTGTTATGCTGAGCCTCGTGCTGAGCTGTGCTCAATTTGTGCTAACATAAACGGTTTTTTTTTGTTTAAAAAAGTGTAAAACAATGGCAATGCATCGGACGTCATTTGCGCTTAAGCATGACCTGAGTTGTTACTGTCATTTGTCGTGTCATAACCAAAACGTGAATTTTTCAAAAGACACGTGCTGCCAAATTTATTCTTAGTGTTTGCTGCAGTTAACCCAAATTAACCAAAGAAGTGAACTATTTACTACACATCCTTTTAAATTTTCCGTCTTGTAATCAGTAGAACTGTAAGTTAGTAGTTCAATGTTAACTAAAAAAAAAGAACATAAATATGGTGGGGCTGCGTCAGTACATATTTTTTTTTGAAAAGTCCAAATGGATACATCTTGATCGTCTCTCTTTTACTCCTTTGGCTCATGAAGAAAACTTCTTTTGAGATTGCGAATATTTTGGGTGTGGGGAATACAAAACATATTTAAAATCTGGCTACGAAAAATGAAAAATATTTCAAAAAACAAAATGCAACCCAAACAATTAAATTAATAAAAAATTCTTTACGTATAAACATGACAATTGTTTTTTTTTAAATTTTGTATTAATTTATTGAAAAATAACTATATCAGGGTGGATATCACATATTAAGAAAACTACAAGTAGCTGCTCTTTTAAAAACAGGGTGATATTTATTTAATATATTTGCCATATTTTAAATGTTGTGTTATAAAAATTCATCTTGAATATGTTGAAGATCTAGAAGAAACTTTTTATCGTACATAACTTATTCGTAAATATTGAGAAATTGATACAAAACTAATCGAAGTAATGGATATAATTTACAATAAACAATATTGAATATGGGAATTGAATGATTTTGATATTGAGATTATTGTTGCTGAATGCATTTTTAATTTTTAGAAACATGTTCCCACCTAATTTAATTGAAGCTACAATCTTTCAGGTACGTTTTAACAGTTAAGCTATTATGTCAATTGGTAGTTTATAATTCGCTAGTGAAAGAAATATTATGCAAAAATGAGAAAATGTTAATATAATCATGTTACATTCGCAAATCTGATAACTATTTGCTTGGTTACTCAATTTTTATCACGTATTTAATATTTCCTACACATTATAATAAGATGATTAATTTTTTTAGTATCGTACCAAGCTGACCCCACGAAACGATTCAGATAATGGTAAGTAATCGCAAAACTAGTATTAAGAAATTACTTCCTAACAACGGTTTATTTATTATTTTTATTTTAATTGCAAATATTGTACACGGTAGCTCAAAAATGGACCCAATTCTATAAAAAGTGACGCGTCTAGTTTTGGCTGCAAATATGAAGCTTTATTATTTAGGAACGATTGGACCGATTAATTTGCAATACCGTTCTTTTGGCTTGTAGATTATTTCTTCTTAGTGTGCTTTTAATTCTTCTTCTCGGTGTGCCTTATCTTCTCAGGACGTTGGCGATCACGTTAGCCCATCTAACTTTATCCACTGCAGCTTGGAACAATTCAATTGAAGTCATATCCGTCCATTGTCGCAAGTTTTTCAGCCATGAATTCCTTCTTCTGCCTGGTCCCCCTTTTCCGTCTAGTTGTCCTTCAATTATGAGTTGTAGCGTTCTGTATTTGTCGCTTCTCATTATGTGTCCAAAGTAACTTGCTTTTCTTTGTTTGACAGTATTCATTATTTCTGTTTGTTTCTCCATACGGTTTAGGACCTAGATGTTGGTAGTATGGCTTGTCCAAGGAATTCTCAGCATTCTGCGGTAGCACCATATTTCAAAGGCCTCCACTCTCCTTTGTGTTGTTTCTGTTAGCGTCCACGTTTCCACACCATAAAACAATGTGCTAAAAACATAGCATCTCAGAACACGGAGCCTGGTTTTTAGGTTGAGCCTGAGATTACACAGCACATTACGCATGTTATTAAATATTGATCTGGTCTTTTCTATTCTAGCCTTTACTCAACCGAATGATCCCAACTATCATTGAGTACGCATCCTAGATATGCCATTTTGCTCACTCTTTCTAGGATGTTCCCTTTGATGGTTATTTCAGCGCTATCATTTGGATTTTTACTAATTACCATTGTTTTAGTTTTATTCCTATTAAGTTTTATGCTATATTCTTCGCAGACGGTAACTACTCGATTCATAAGCCGCTGCAATCCTTCTTCGCTATTGCTAATGATCACCGTATCATCCGCGTATCGCAGATTATTCAGACATTCGCCATTGACAATAACACCATCTGTTGAGTTGTCCAGGGCTTTTTTAAATATTTCCTCCGAATATACATTAAACAGTAGAGGTGACAGGATGCACCCCTGTCTTACTCCTTTTTTTATATTGACATTGTCTGTTGTATTGTTTTTAATTCTTACTTTGCCAGTTTGATTCCAATATAAGTTTGAGATGATACGAAGATCAGCAGCCTCTATACCATCAGACGCCAACACCTCAATAAGTTTATCATGGTTCACGAGGTCAAACGCTCTGCTAAAGTATATGAAACATAGGTATACATTTGTATTGACATCCCTGCATCTTTTAATAAGTACTTGTACAGCGAACAGAGCTTCTTTTGTACCTAGTCCCCTTTTAAAGCCGAATCGAGTGTAACCTGTATGTTCCTCCAATTCATTATATATTCGTCCATGAATTATCCCAAGGAATAGTTTTAGAGCATGACTCATTAAGCTAATGGTTCTGTATTCCTCGCATTTTTTTGACCTGGGCTTTTTTGGCAACGGAATAAAAATGGATGTCAACCAGTCCTGTCTTGTATATAGTGTTAAACATGTCTTGTTTAATTGATTGGCAAAGAGTTTAATAACCTCAGCGGGTATATCATCTTCCCCGTTTGCTTTCCTGTTCTATAGCTGCTTTGTTGCATGAATAATTTCTTCCTTTGTAATCGGTAAACCTTCAATGTCTATCTTGGTTCTGCTGTTGTCGCCCCGTTGGTTCTCATCAAACATTTCTTCCACGTATTCCTTCCATCTTTGAAGTTGAGCTCCTATGTCTGTTATTGGCTTTCCGTTCCTATCTTCTATGGTTCCACGATGTTGCTGTTTTCGTGTTCCTGCTGCCTCTTTTTTCCTTTTATGCAAGTTAAAGCTGTCGTGTTTCCTCTCCAGTTCTTCGATTTCGTCACATTTGTTGTTAAGCATTGCTTCTTTCGCTTTCTTTATTTCCTTTTTGATCTTCAGGTGGATTTCCTTATATTTTTGTACTTCTTTACTGCGATACTTTTTTCTTTCTTCCATTAATTCAAGGATGTCATCCTTCATCTATGCCTGTTTCTTTTGCCTTGTCTCCTCTGGTATGCAGTTGTCGATGGTATTCTTCAGAATTGTTTTAATGTTTCCCCATCTTTCTTCCGACGTTGTTGTGTCTCTAATTTCCAGGGTGTTTCTTTGATTATTCATTTCTGTTATTATACGTGACTTTGTTGGTTCTGTATTTACTCTGTTGCTTTTAATTAGAATTTTCTATTTATCTTCATGGAAATAACTTTGACATTTAAACCATTTATTTACGTTGTGAATCTTGAGAAAGTTAATAAAATGACCCACATTACCACAAAGCAAACAGCCAGATTGGTGGCTTTAGTGAACGACGGAAGAAGTGCACGATATGCTTCTAATACAGTGTGAGTAGCTGAAGCTACAGAGCCTTTCATAAGTACGAACAAATAGGAAATAAAGGAGTTTCGGTCGTACAAGAATAGACTATAATTTGTTATGACGTAATGACGTAAACTTAAAAGCTAGGAACCTTCAAAGGGTCCAAAATTATTGCCTCAACATCTTTCTGTCCGACGTCAATTTGTGCAAACTATAGAATAACTAAAAGTAGGCGAATTTATGGTAGATGGACGAAAGAGTATGGAGAAGAACCGGCAAGAGATTTAACTAAAATTTGATCAAAGAGTGCGAAAGATTTAATATAATGGGGAAAGACTACGCTAAAGATTAACAACATCGTGACACATTTGCTGAGCATCTACGCACCAGATATCAGCAAACCCAAAGAGGAGTCCGAACATTTCTACCAACTGCTCCAGGACACGATAGACCAAACAGGTGGGACCGATAAAGTAATTATATTAGGGGACTTTAACGCCAGAATAGGTAACGAAGCTGTACTAAATGTAAAACAAAAATACAATGAGCCGATAATTGATTTCTGTGCTAGAAACGAACTGATGATTAATAGCACCTATTTCCCTCACAAAAGTCAACATAAATACACATTTGGCAATAGTAGAGGCCAGCAATCTGTACTTAGCAACAGAGCCATCAAACCACAACAAATACTAGACGTTAGAACCCTCAACTCAGCAAATGTTGGGACAGATCATAGCATGGTTCTTTGTAAAATACTGCTAGAATCACCTCGCAAAATGAAGGCAGGTAAAGTCACAATCGAAAAATATAACATCGAATCACTAACCGACGACAGCACACGGCACCTGTACCAAAACAGACTATACAGTAAACTTAGCGAAATCGATATAGCAGAACTAAATGTAGAGGACAGCTGGGGGAAAATCAAAACTTGCATACTGAATGCAGCCGAAGAAGCTATTGGTAAAAGGTTGGTAAACATAAACGCAAGAAACAACACAAAGCCATGGTTCTGCGCAGAAGTGAAAGAGCTACTATCACAACAAAAAAAGAAGAGCTATCTGGCATACAAAAGCTCCCAAACACACGAACTGTACGCCGAGTATGTAGCAAATAGAAACCGAGTTAACTCTTCAATCAGATCAATAAAGAAAGAACACTGGATCAAATTCACCAGCGATATGGATCACGACATAATATGGAGCACAACGAAGGGTCTGGAAGATGCTCAAGAATAGAAAAAAACCTGTAAACGAATTTATACAAACTAAAGGAATTGACATACTGACATGGGAAAACTACTTTCAACAACTATACAGTGCCCCAGAGACACCTAACATAGGGAACTATAAAACATCCCATCAAGCTACAATAACTAAAGAGGACATACAGGAAGGAATCAAGAAGCTAAATAACAGAAAGGCACCAGTAGCAGACAACATTAGCAACGAACTCATAAAATACGCCGGCCCCGAACTCGTAACAAAGATGACATTATATGGAAAGATCCTCGATACATCAGAAATACCCAGCGACTGGCATGAAAGCGGTACAATCCCCATCTTTAAAAAGGGCCAGAAAATTCTACCAGAGAACTATAGAGGCATAACTCTCTTAAATTTAAGCATGAAGCTCCTCACACACATCTTGAAAGCTCGAAGCACAAATACAAAATAGAGAAGAACAGCAGGGTTTCAGACGAAACAGATCCACTCCAGATGCTTTATTCATAATCAAACAATAAAAAGAAAGAGCAAGCGAATACAACGTGCCAGCATACCTATGTTTTGTCGATCTCACCAAGGCATTTGACAAAGTACGTCTGACTGACGTTATCGACTTACAAAAGGAAAGAGAATCGCCCGACAACATCGTCAAAGTTATACCAAAGAAAATTCTACTAATAATATTCTTTGGTTATACACAATCTAAACACCAGCAACTACACAATGATTAAAGCAGGTAGCTTGCTACACGAAAAACATAAGAACACCAGGAGGAATCAGACAGGGAGACAGTCTCAGCCCATTTCTATTCAACCTAATAATGGCAGTTCTCATCGCAGAAACAGAGGATGACCTGCAACGACAGTTCCATAAATTACATCTAACAGCAGCACAACTAAACATGAACATATCAGTAGGAAAATCAAAGTACATGACCCTAACCAGAGAACCCATAAGATATAAGCTCGTAGTCCAAGATCAACCTATCGAGCAAGTATCCAAGTTTAAGTAGGTGGGCATGGATATATCGGACCACCACAATCCAATAAATGATCTAAGGAGTCAGATCAACAAGGCAACCGCAATAGCAGGATGCTTGCGACAGGTGGTATGGGCAAATAAATATATGCGTATTGACAGCAAGGTCAAGATTTACAAGACTTGCGTTAGGCCAATCATGACTTACGGCACTGAAGCTCGAGAAGAGACAACTAAAACAAAAAGCATGCTGCGTGTAACAGAAATGAAAACCCCAACAAGCATACTCGGAAAAACAAGAAGAGACCGAGTCAGGAACGAGGTTATAAGAGATGAATGTCAGGTGCAGGACGTGGTGAGATGGGGGGGGGGGGGGGCTGGCGGCAAAGGAAACGACAATGACACGCTCATGTAACCCGAAAGGCAGAAGATCGACTACCGCGGATAGCATTCCAGAACAGACCAGCGGGAGATAGACCCCCAGGACGACCACCTAAGAGACGGAAGGACAGCTGGCAATCGACATCCTAAGAGATCCTAAGGCGACCCAATTAACAGATCTAATTAAAGAAGAAGAAGAGGGAAAGCAATACAGAGAATTGGGAGAACGCATTAAGCGGTCGCGGTCCCGTCGCATCGCGGTTCATGCTAGTCTCGACCGCGCACGATGAAGTTCCTTCCCGTGTTTTATAATGTATGCATTCGCACTAGACATTCTCGAGCTCGTCTCGCTCGTATCGCGTTCTACTCCAATCATTTCCATAGAATCTCGGGAGACCGCGATCAACTCAGCCCAGATCGGTTCGCGATGCAACGGGACAGCGACCGCCTAATGCGTTCTCTCCTTAAGAAACCCCATGCAGCTGCAGTAGCACAATTTTCTTTAAATAATACAAATATCACTAATCTCGATTGGCCCGCTAAGAGTCCTGATATCAATCCTGGCGAAGATCTATGGAATTAATTGGGAAGAACTGTTTGGGCTCGCCAAGGGCCTCCTGCAACTCTTGAGGATATGTCTATCCTCTCATAAAAGATGGAATTACCTCAAGAAAAAATTAAAAAATGAATTTTTGCAGATTAGAAGCTCTAAGAGTTGCTTAATATATTAGATAGTTAAAAAAGTTTCTTGATTCTTATTTTCTCCCTGTTATGTAAGTTAAAAAAGTATTTAATAAATAACCTTTTCTAATTCGATATACTTTTACTTAGACTAACCTCAGTCAACCCTATCTACTAAGGTACTTGTTTTGAATAGCCTAATTTAAAATGTACTATATAGCCTATAAGTGTGTGATAGGAAATGTAAAGTTTTAGTAAAAACGTGGTATCTCAAAAAGTATAAAAGAATAAACAGAAAATCTAAATGTTTGTAAGAAATTTATCTTTTAAAGAGATTTGACTTAACCTTTAATAATTGCATCGTTTTTCTTTCATTTGCTTCTATACTGGCCCCATTTAACGTTTGGTGTTTCTTTTTATTTGTTTTATTAGTAAGCTTAATAATTGAATTGATTTGATTTATCACTAGCTTGATTCGACGTATCTCTTAATTACGCCTTATTTGTCTAATAAAAAGCTCAACTTTTTTGGTTGTGCGAAGCTTATACCACATCGAGTTCCACTTTCTAATGTGGGAACTTAGCCGTCTTTAAGTCAGTGGCGCCTTATGTAAATAACCCACCCCTACTCTCCGACATATTGAGCTTAAAGTCTAATTTGTACTACGCATGATAAACTTTCTTAATTTTTTCATTTTAATTTTGAATTGTGAGTTAACTCTCCTCACTCTCAGCTTCTTTTAATTCTAGAGTAAAAACTCATTTGATTTTTGTAGACTAGCGCAGTTTACATAGAGGTCGCTTTAAAGTTTCGAAAAAAACAATTTTCTTCACCTTGCTCTTTTGAAAAACTTTAAAAACTACCGACGATACTGATAAAGGACGAAATGACAAAGCTTCAAAGTAGCAGCCAAAACTGCGTTCGTCACTTTTTATGCAATTAAGTGTATATAATAACTATTCCTACTATGTAAATTATATTACCTAATAGAAACCTTGGCCTCTATTATGCAATTTCAAGTAAATAGATGTTTTAAGGTGGTCGCATGACTAGGTATAATACACAGCTATCAGCTCAATCCTAGTGATCCCTAGTCCTCCTACCTGTTTTCAAACCATTATCCCCCTACTTAACTTCATGTTTATATCTCCACCTAAGCTAATACGTAATAAAAAGCAAAAAGCAGGAAACCAGCAAAAAACAGCTAAAAAAAGCAGTAAAAACAGCAAAAAAACAGCGGTAAAAAACAGCAAAAAAGACAGTAAAAACAACAAAAAAAACAGCGCAAAACAGACAGTAGCAAAAGACAGTCAGTAAAAGACAACAAAGTCTGTTTTGCTGCTTTTGGCTATTTATCACGTATGACATTAGGTGGAGATAAAGACATGAAGTTAAGTAGAGGAATAATGGTTTGAAAACAGGTAGGGGGACTAGGGGTCACTAGGACTGAGCGAATAGTTGTGTATTATACCTACTCGCATCAGTATACGCAAAACGTGTGAAGTCTCGAAGAACATGGCTTTAAGTACACTTTAAATAATGGGTGATATGTTTTAGGCTATTCTTAAAAGAAGTTGATAGCCATGCATTGTTTTCACTACATTATTCCACGATTCATAAACAAGTAGAAATAGGCCCACAAAATAATGGATCACAAATGTTAAATTATCTGTTTGAATAGTGTGTCCTACATTTACTTTATTATAGATACGGTCAATTTCACAATCGGCACAGAAATTACACAAACGACCAATATTCTTGGTCTGGTAGTAGCCTCCGCAGCTATCGGCATAGCTCTTGGTCAAATGGGAGAGGAAACCAGAACAATGGCGAATTTTTTCCATAATTTGCTGGCAATGATGATGAAAATTACGTCGTGGATCATAAAGTTGTCACCCGTTGGAATTATGTTCCTTGTGTGTGCAGAAATAATGGAAATGGACGATATGGGTAATAATGTATTTATTTCTTATTTTATATTAACTATATTATATTTAATTATGGTGTTGAGAAATTTTACACCGTTACATCACACTTGCAAGAGAATGTAACAGTGACGATTTGAAGTTAACTAGATTTGTCAACATTTCGTCATGTTTTACATAATAACTATTGTTACTTTTTTAAATGTGATCAAAACACTTTTTTCGATATCGATCTCATTTTGTTCGAAAGTTGCCTCAATCTTAATTTTACTCTAACTTGGGGGATTTTAGTTGAATTAAACAGTAGACAATTAGCATTTTTCTTAATCCATATTAATATTGGTATCATGTCTTATTATTTTGTTCTGTTGCAAGTATGTGCAAAATAAATAAGAAAAAAGAACAAAAAAAAACTACGATATTCCTACACAAAAAATTTAATAATATTAAAAAAATCAATAAAACTGTTTAAATAAACTTATTACAAAGAGAAAAACAGAAGAATTTTATAGATTATAGAAACACTACAGGTATCAGTTTTATTAAAAGTAGAATCATCTTCTTCTGAATCAGAAAAATCTTCATTGGGGCGATTTGAATTTAGAACATGTTGGCAAATTAAGTAAACATTATCATATTCCATCTCCAACGAAATGGCTACTACTTGTCCATAATTCAGGCAACCCTTGTTGGAATATTTTTTACCAATGTTCTCATTTCTAATTCCAACCAATTTCTCCATTGTTTTATCTATTCGTATTAGTATTCGTACAGGTGAGCGAGCCCAGATGGGGCCCTCCAATGCGAGCCTTGGTCTATTGTGGCTCACATCTGTGGTTTCTACTAGGCCAGATCTACAAGTGTAATTTGAGAATTTCCACACACTGTTTGTCTGATTCTTTCCATTGCTGGACAGTGGCATAAAACATGCTCCATTGTTTCTTCGTCCTCTAAGCACAAGCGGCATTCCGTTTCCTCGGAAAGCACCATCTTGTTCATGTTAGCCGACAATGGCCAGTGTACATGCTAACTACAGCCTGTACCTGCTGTCGGCCAAGTTGAAGAAGTTGCCCAGTTCCCACTCCTAATGGCAGTTTCACTGCCATCTTTGAATGAGTTTGGCCCGGTAACTCTCTCCTATGGCTAGAATTTGCTGTTGTGTCCACCTGGATGGGTTTCTTTAGCTGTGCTGTAAGCTATTCCCAGTACTGGTTCTGGTCCTATGAAGGCCGTTGCGGCCGCCTGCTTCGCAAGAACATCAGCTCTTTCGTTGCCTTCATAGCCTGTATGTACAGGTCTCCAGATCGGTATAAGTTTATTTTCTCTACCTAGTTTGGTGAGTAGTTCCTGGCAGCTTGATACTGCATTGGATAAACAACGGCTAGAATCAAGAGCTTGACTTCCAGTTTCTATCGATGAGCCACTGTGCAGTCATATCAGTGGCTTCAACTTTAGCCTAAAAAATAGTTGCATGTTTGCATAGCGAACATTTAAGCTCAACCTTACCATTTTTATTCCATGCAGCGGCTTCTGGGCCATCATTGGTTTTGGAGCCGTCAGTGAACCAACTATTCTCTGTTCTCAGATGTTCCGAGTTTTTTGTCCATTCGTTCCTCTCTGGTAGGAGGACGTCATAGGTATGGTAATAGTAGTTTTGGTAGGCAAAACACATGATGGTAGACCCAACACACTGGCCCGCTCATTGATGTTTATCAGCCTGTTAGGCACCATGATGATCGCCCGCGGATTGTTGATCACCTTCTGTGATCAATCTATTTCCTTTTTTCGGGTGAATAAGTTGAAATTGAACTCTTCCAATGATTTAGTTTCCGTTTTACCCGAATTTCAAAAAAAAACGGCTATTTAAAACACTAGTTACTTTCAACTGGTGAATTGGCCAAAGAACTATACTTATACTCTATCAACTACTCTGTATAGGTAATGATTCGTATATTTCAATTGAAACAATTATATAATATCCATTCGTTGATTCATATTTAAACATTTCCCATTTTTAAATACCAGACTAGAGCATTTAATATTGCGACAAGTAAACAATAATTTACCAGTGGTCAAAACATTCCAGGATCTATTAAATGTTTCACATGTGAATTTATTTCACAGGCGCTAATGAATGAGTGCTAATGATTTAATTAATTACTTCCATAAAACTAATTAAAATGCCTTTGAAATGAAATATGTAAAGTTGAAAAGTACATTAACAATAGCGTTTAGTTTTATCATCTAAATTTGGATAATTTTATACTGATGGTTTTATTACCGATCCAGAAAATTCAAAATTCAAAGTGAACATTTTATTGAAAAAGAAATAAAAAATATTAATAATTTAGACATTCACAATTATTATACTATGCACTTGTTGTAGTTACAGATAATAATCACTCGTGTACCTAAAAAGCATTGGGCAAGTGATTGGTAGATAACGATATTCCAGACGTTCTTCTAAAAAAATTATTAGCGTGACCATATCACCCTTAAAGGCGGCTTTACAATAAACCACACAGAAATGTATTTGTTACACATTCAGCTAAAATATATGTCCTTTACCATAAATGTGGACTTTAATCCTAATTTGGAATCTGGAACGTTAACAGGACTGAGTCAATCGGTATAACTTGCGGATTTACTGTAACTACTTTAGCTTTTGCTTCTCCTAGAACTTTTAGTTAATCTTTCATTTTCTTTGAATGCAATGTTCCAAATAGATTTGCACTTAAAATTGCAACATCGGATCGCCAAGTGCGCAACGAAATTGCTTACTGTAAAGCCTCTTTTTTAATAACGATGTGGTTTCACTAACCAATGCTTAAAGCGACATCTGCAATTAGACAAAATTTCTTGACATTTCACATAACATTTCAGGGTCGGAACGTGCTGAAAAATGCATTTTGGCATTATTCCAACTGACTGCTTCGTATATTTGCCTCTAAGGCCAACCAGGAGAAATCAATCATCAATCATTAACTTCAGTGTGAGATTTAGAAGAACATTTTCAGCAGCCACTGAGAAAATAGGAACAGGCTTACCAATAACAGAGCCTGACAACGAAAGCTTGTGTGGCAACAGATCAACTTTCATTTTTGTTAATAATACAGGAGGTTGCGATGAAAATAAACAAATTGTTGAGGAAGATAAGGTGGAAGTTAATTGACATGAAGAAATTATTGGTGCTGATGATTTTGATAACGATAATGAAGAAAATTATAAAAATGAACTGTATTCATGAAGCGGCAAGGAAAGCACTGGGATACCAAGAAAGGAAAGAACAAGGAAAACGTTACTGGTGGGATGAAGATATTGAAAGGGATATTAAGGAGAAGAGAGACAAATATAGGAACTTCTTAAACTCAAAATCCGATGAAGACAAAACAAAATACAAGGAAGCCCAAGCAAAAGTACGGAAAAAAGAACGAAACATGAGAAACCAAGTGTATCAGGGTCAACGCTTTTCTAGGAGAAGAGTATAGAGAGCTGGAGAGTTATAAAATCCCTAAGACAAGAAAAGAAAAGGGATATAATTGCGCCAATTTCACTACAGCAGTGGGATAAGTATTTCTCTAAATTACTACAGGAAGACAGGGCCGAGTTCCAAGAACAGCAACAACAAAATGTCCAAGTAATAGCATCCCCAATTAGAATAACTGTAAACGAAGTCAAAACAATATGCAAATCTTTAAAAAATGGAAAAGCGCCAGGGCCTGGAAATATCTCGGCAGAATTAATCAAAAATGGAACTACCAAACTGCAATTCTATTTCAAAAGTGAATAAATGGAATGGCTGAACCCAAATAATGGAAAACATCATTAATATCAACAATCCATAAGAAGGGAAAGCGAGACGATTGCAATAACTAAAGAGGTATCGCCGTTACTTTAAGCCGAGTATAAGGAAAAATAATAAAGGAAAAGATTGAGCTGGAATATCGTGATATGGAAGAACAGGCTGAATTCCGGGCGGGAAGATCCACTACAGACCATCTCTTTTGCATCTCTCAGATGATAGAAAAAAAGCTCGCATTCAATCAGGAAATACATCTCCTATGTTATGTGGACCTTAAAAAAGCCTACGATAGTGTCCCCCAAAACCAGCTATGGCATGCTCTGGAACAAACAAATATTAGTGCGACCCTCATAAAATCGGTGAAAGACTTCTACGATGAGAGCAAGGCACAGGTCAAAATGGGAATGCAAATCTCAAATGAATTCAGAACCAATAAAGGACTTAAGCAGGGATGCTGCCTGCGTGGATTCGGAACCAATAAATCATGGAAAAGAAAATGTAACGCCATGGGCATCCCATTAAACAACACCACACTATATACCCTATGCTTCCCAGATGATCAAGCAGTGGTGGTCCAAGACTATGACGACCGAGAGTATATGCCAAGGAAGCTAGGAATATGGAAAGTGGGGCCTGGAAGTCAACATGACTAAAACAGAGTACATGTGTATTGGGGGTTTACAGCAAGATCTGATACTAGAGGATGGTCAATGTATAAAAAAGTGCCAAAGTTATTCATACCTGGGAATGAAATCACGAACGATGAATCACTGGACAGAGCAATTAAGGAAAGAACCATTCAAGGAAGGAAAGCCACAGCTATGATGAATGGAATACTCTATTTAACGCGATAATAAAAAGTATTGTCACGTACGGTAGTGAGGTTTGGCAGATCAAAGAAAGAAATGAAGGACAACTAAGATCCACGAAAATGGACTACTGGAGGCATGCAGCGGGCAAATCAAAAATGGATTACCGACGAAAACATAAAACAACTCAAGTGGTATGGCCATGTACAAAGGATGTCCGAAGAACGGCTCCCCAAGCAGATATTAGAGTGGACACTCCAGGGAAGACGAAAGCGAGGAAGACCAAGGAAAAGTTGGAGAGAGGGGATAGATAGGGAGATCAGGTTGAGAGAACTGGGGGACGACCTCTGGCAGGACCGAGATCAGTTGAGATTGGAAATCGCAAGGCTTCTACGAACGTTATAAACCGAATTTTATATGATTTTGATGACGATAATGAGGAAAATTATGAAAATGAACCCGAAGATTACCAATTATTCTTCATTCATCGTTGATAACGAATAGAGCGATTGCTCGAATTGTGTGTGATTCTAGATTCTCGAATCTTACTTTTTTCCTACTTATTTATTTGAGACTTGTTTTCGCTTTTCTTTTTATGCTTTTGTATGCATTTATTATAAGTAATTAATTTTGCATAATAATTTATTCCAAATGTTTAGAGTTTTAAGATTCTTTGTAATGAATGAATTTTTACCCAATAATTCTAATATTTCTGGAAACAACACAGTCCTAATGCTTATGCTACGTTAAGAGTAAAATTTTTGCTCCGATAGCCGATTTATTTTATATAGTGGAAAGATATTGACCAATTCCAGACTGGTACCAAAGTAGTCAAGTATCATACGGTCGCTTCGATGTCGTGCTATGTTTGAAAAAGGTTTTTTTTTCATGAAAATGCTAATGGCCTAGATGAGGTTTTTTAATGTTGGCAATTTCGAAAATTCCTTTTCTTCTAAATAGGCACGTTTGAAGATGGAGTCGAGTACAATTTTTAAAAAAATTATATTTTTGTTTTTAATTAACCGATTTTTTAAAACAAAAAAAAAAACATAATACTCGGAAAGATCTATTGTTTTTAAAAAAATATATAAAAGTTTTTAAATGTGTAATTTGTATGTATATTTATTAAAAAATTTAAAAAAATATATAATAATTAACATTTTTTATTTAAAAGTGATTTGAATAGTTACACTAAAAAAACATACGCAAAAATGTATTAAACAGAAAAGGTACAGATTTTCTTTCTACATCCAACGATATAATAAACCAAACCAATAAGCGCATTTCTGTGCGAACTGCTTAATGATTCAGCCACTTTCCTTATATAGTCAAAAGCGGTCTTATCGTGCGGGTCCAAAGGTCACATTTTTCATGAAATGTCATTCCTTTGACAGATTTCACACGCACAATCTGCCACGAATGAAGTTTTTACTGAAAATTGTGACCTTTAGACCCGCACGATAAGATCGGTTTTGACTATATCAATTTCTCTTTTGTTTTTCCCACGGCCATATCATCGAGATATTTTCGGCTAATCGTTCATAAAAACTAACTAGAAGAACGAAAACATCTGTGTCGGGACTATAAACTACAATTTTGATTTATATTCCATAATATTCGGTCACACGAACTACATGAAGTGTTAATACTCCAGAGAAATAAAACTTTCACTGCGGAATGAGGCCGAACAAGCTGAATTTTTGCAGAGACCTTCGTTTTGATGTTCTAATGAAGCACAAAAAAATCTCATATGCGTACCCTTGTGCGTCTTGAGATATCGAAGGTCAAAGGTCTTTCTATTATTAAAGCAATTCAAAATTTGTTTATTTATAAAAAAATATATAATAAATAATTAATAACAAAAAATGCATTCTTTTCAACACCACTTTTGAAGTAGAATGCAAGGCGCGTTTTTTTTATATGGTATCCCCAATAGGCCTAATCCATGTTTTCGATCTTAGGTAAAGTTTTTTAACATTAATCTATCATTTTTTGCACTTGGGACTACGCGCCTTATGTTTCCTTAGCTTCCTCCTCGTCTTCGTCGGGTTCCACTAGCACCTCCATCAACACATTATCTTCGTCAGATGCTTCCTCTATATCTGTTGGCTCTATGTCTGTTGGCAAAACCTCTTCAGGCTCAAGGTCACTGAAGTCTTCGATGTTTTGCAACTCTGATGACGGGTTCAGGCATGCCTGTTCGTGACACTGACCACAAAGTTTGGAGCATGGCAGCCCGACTTTTCTACACCCTCACTGCGCACCACTACCCCTTTTTACAATTACAGAATATTGTATTTAATAGTTCGTCTGGAGCAGGTGGCAGTAGTGTTGTTTTCGGCTGTAATATGTCGTTTTTTAAATCCCAACCCCATTCTTCGGGTTGTAGACTTTTCCCTAGCCAAATCTGTACTAGGTAGTAGACCCGATAAATATGCTGTGAGCTGTTTCACTGGTAGGTGGAAGGGATGACAATTAAGCAGGTCTATTAAGTCGTGGAGCCTTAATGAATTGGGTGTATCTAAATTTGTCAAGGTTCACTTCATCTTTTGGAGCACCATACATAGCTAACAGAAAACGCTTTCCGTTGTGAAATACTGTATCTGGCGGGCAATTTTCTGCTTGAAATATTTGAGCCGAGTGAGTCAAATCGGGATGTTTCTCAAACATTGTCATAACCTGAAGTTTTCCTTTGTTGAATAGTGCCGATGTAGTGTCGCATCCAGTGAGGGCATGCAAAAACAAAATATGTTCTTTGCAAGGACGATATTTGCCGAGACTCTTAGACGAATAAATTCGTGTTGATTTAGTCCCTTTGCCAATTTCCTTTAAGAAAATTTGTCGGTG
Organism: Pissodes strobi; assembly: GCA_016904865.1. Taxonomy (NCBI): domain Eukaryota; kingdom Metazoa; phylum Arthropoda; class Insecta; order Coleoptera; family Curculionidae; genus Pissodes; species Pissodes strobi. The sequence goes on along the minus strand of MU183247.1, from coordinate 179,217 downwards.
ATGTGACTGAGTTCGCCCTATTAAGAGAACAAGCAATCAGTCATGACGGCGGTTCTTTTTCCGATACTTCCATTGCTGTTTCGATGATTAGAACATCTGCATCATCCTTGGCTTGTTTTGTAGCGATGTTGGCAGCTTGTAGTTGTTCAATAAGCATTTCAATAAAATTCTTTTTGTTGAATCGGTTTGATAACAATTTTTCTTGGGTGACTGGCATAATCATTCTTGCATCAAAGCGAACTTAATAAGATGTAGACAGTGCAGTGCTTCGTCTTAATTGCTCCATTGCTTTTATATTTCTATAGTTGTCTGAGTATCCGTCAAATACAACAATTATATTAGAACCAAAATGCCTTTGCAAATATGTAACATATATATCCAGAGTGTCGGAGAAAGTATCGTTTTTGTTCCATACAACACGATGTAGCAATAATCCACCATCGATGACGTAGGTTACATTATCTTCATTGAGTTCAATATTGACAGGCTCCATCATATTATACAATTTTGATTTTGCGGTTTTTCGCATGCCCTCATTGTCAAATAGTGATGTTGGATATGGACTTAATTCATACTCAAAATATTTTTGCAGACGATCCTGTAATACAGTACTACCTATTACGAATGCGCGCTCCCGCTTTATTATGCTATATCTCGAAAACGGTTCTTCACATGAAAAAAATGTATATGAACAATTTTGTAGAGAATATTATTCTACGTAAGTTTTGTTATGGGTTCTTACGACGTCAGATGGACAAGTTTTCGCGAAAAACCGATTTTCATGAGCTTTGACCTTCGATATCTCAAGACGCACAAGGGTATGCATATGAGATTTTTTTATACTTCATTGGAACATCAAAACGAAGGTCCCTGCAAAAATTCAGCTTGTTCAGCTCTTTTTTTACCTTATTTCCCTGGAGTATAATATTGTATCGGCTTCCTCATGATCATTTTCTAATAAATTTTCTATCAGAGGCTTATTTAAGCTAGTTATGTTATTATGTGAGATAACAACTTGCCTAATTTTTCCACAATCTAAAACTTTTTTGCTTAAGGTGCGTACAGACCTGACGCGACGCGCGCGCGACACGCACGCGACAGTCCAAAATTCCTAAGTGTGGACGGGGCGCGCGCGCGGCTCTAGCGCCGCTTGTTCGAGGCGCGTCGCTATCCGTCTGCTGTCGGTTTTTCGACGGCAGATCAAAGAAAGAGCGAGACGCAGTGTGGACGGGTATAGTAGTATGAGCGTAGCAATCGCGCCAGAATCAGTGAAGAAGTGCAGTAGAACTTAGAGCCATGACACACACAGCGGTTTTTGACGAATCGGCACCCGAGTCGGCGACCATGACACACACAGCTGTTTTTGCCGCGGCGCGGCGCATGCATCAGATTACGTGCCGAGGCGCGTAACAAGCAGCGACTCGTCAATCGCCGCCGTGTGTTTTTCCCCATTTACAAAGTATATTATACGCGCCGAGTCGGCGTTCGATTCGGAACCCGATTCGACAAAAACCGCTGTGTATGTCATGGCTCTTAGTCGCGTGGCGCGCGCGTCTCTCTACATGGCTCACAGCAGGCGCGCGAGAAAACCGTGCGCGTCGCTTTCGCGTAGCAGGCGCGCGGTCGGCGCGTCGCGTGCGTGTCGCGCGCGCGTCTCGTCAGGTCTGTACGCACCTTTAGAAATTCAGTGAGTTCTTTTTTTGTTTCTGAGTTCGATAAAAACTCTTTGAGCGAAATATTTTTTATTAATATTCCATCTGTAACATGATAAGTGGCATCAGAATAGTTTTTACGCCATTTACACCTAGTGAAACTTTTTAGTGAGTTCTCCTTATATGTATCAAAAATTAAATGGACTTAATTTTTTTGAAGAATGTTTATTTATAAAGCGTAATTTTCAAAATGTTTGGGGTAAAAATCAGGCAAGGACTATCACTTTTTGATTTTTTTGGGTAAAATTATACATTTAAAATTCTTAATATAAATTTTTTTTTTGGAAAATATAGATTCTCCCGAATATTTTGGTTTTTGTTTTCAAAAATCGGTTAATTAATAACAAAAATATGTTGTATATATTGTACTCGCCGCCATCTTGAAACGTCCGTATTTAGAAAAACAGGGATTTTCGAAAATATCAACATTGAAAAATCTGATCTGGGCCATTAGTATTTTCATAAAAAAAGGATTTTTTAAACTTAGCACGAGATCGAAGCGAGCGGCCATTTTTGAGCCCTATGATAATAGACTAAAACGTACAGCTTCTACGAGCTATTTTTTTTACTGCATTTATTTAATATTTTAGCTTCCGTGATGAGTAGTCTGGGACTGTACTTTATGACAGTGATGATAGGACTGTTTATTCAAGGATTCATCATATTGCCCCTGCTGTATTTCAGTCTAACCAGAAGGAATCCATTTACTTTTATAAAGTGTCTTGGTTCAGCTATTGCTACAGCTTTTGGAACAGCTTCTAGGTAAGATAGCTTCTAATTGAAAAGGAGATTGTTTAGAATAAAACGGATAAGTCAAAAATATCGATGAATATGTAAACCTCCTTCTAACCCATAAGAAATTACTATTAATTTAAAAGTACTTGGATGAGACAAATTACGTGTGAAGAAAAAACGGCAAACTGCTAGCCATATTATCTACTGTTTACTCATTTACTTATTAAAAGCAAATAGCTTTATTGTGAGAATGTCACGGCATACTTCCACTTTCATGGTAAATCCCAAAGAATAAAGTGTTTATTCTTATTTACTACTTTCTTTCCAGCCTAGATACTTTTTCATACATCATTAAACTGGAAATAAAAGAGAGCTTAATGGTAGTAATGTTTAAATAAGTGTTCTTATTTTACATCGGCTCTTAGAGCAATATTCAACAATTCTTTTGTCTTCAAATTAACACTTATAACGAGAGAAACAAGCTGATGCCATTTATTTAAAGTCTGAAATTACACTGAAGGCAATTTTAGGTGATGTAGTTAATTTTTGGTATATCTTCATAACTCTGTCTTCTCAATTCCAGTACTGCGACATTACCCATAACTATCAGATGTTTGGAACAAAAGCTCGGCATTGATCCTCGAATAGCCAGATTTACTCTTCCAATTGGAGCTACAATCAATATGGATGGAACGGCTCTTTATGAAGCAGTCGCAGCTATATTTATTGCGCAGGTAAGATTAGATGCCAAACTCAATTTCAATATATTTTTAAAATACGTTTCAAATTTTGTAACGATGACACAGCAGAAGTTAGTAGGCAATTTATCGACATATCGACAAATAACGAGTGCCTGAGAGTCTTAATTTTTGAATGATACCTAATTAAGAAAAAAAATGCAATATAACGTAGGTTCGCAACCGCTGTATTTTGTGTTAAAAATTGTAAAAAATCGGGTTTTCTTTTGAATTATAGGAGAAAATTGTGTTTATTTATTAATTTCAATACCTTGCCTATTAACACGCCACTGGCATATCCACTTCCTTCAGAAATAATAAAAACAACTGCATTTAAACTGGCTTGCATCCTTCATATCAATCTGTATCAACCACAAAAGCCAGCATTAGCTATATTCATCTATGCCAATAATTACGGTTAATTTTTTATAGGTGCGTGGAATCTCTCTGGATCTCGGAAGAATTATCGCTATTAGTATTACCGCTACCGCTGCCAGTATCGGAGCAGCGGGGATTCCCCAAGCAGGCCTGGTTACAATGGTAATGGTACTAGACACAGTTGGGCTACCAGCTGAAGACGTCACCTTGATATTGGCTGTTGATTGGTTACTGTAAGTAAATTGAGCTTGCCTAACTAATTTAAAAAACTAACCCAAATTAATGGACAACATTCTGATAAAGGATGAAATATTGACCATAACATTATCATTAAAAAAGTAATTTTTAAATAATTAATTTAATAGCTGTCTTTTACAATGTTTACTGCAATGCCAATTAAAAAAAAAAACATCTTATAGCTACTGGGGAAAGCAAGCAGGAATATTTAACATTTAAAAGAGTTAATAACAGTTTAAGCAAATTTGACGAATTTAATAAATTATTTAAATACTTGAATTTAGAGGAAAGATGATCTTCTTTCGATTTAATGATAAAATTAATGATGAAACTAATAGAACTATATTATTCAAACTAGAGTATGCACTGGTTTCTTCAATTACCTAGGTTGTTGTGATTACCTAGCAATAACCTGCAAGTAAATACATATGGACAGTGATCATTAAGAAGACAAGAAAATAAAGTAAAAAAACCTATTTATTAAGTAGCCTTGATCAATTAAGTTATTTATTTGATACCACAATTCGATAATGACTTTGTGGTTAAATTCCGTGTTTTTAGTTTGAGGGAGAGACAGCTGATGGCGTGTTTTTGAACAATAATACACTTAAATTCCACATAATCGCAACCTAATAAATATACCATGGTTTTGTTCAATATGAAATATTCGGGAGGACTAAACAGGTCCCCAATCGGATCTCCGGGGGGAGCAATATTGAGCAACGCCAACCAAAACTCGATAAATATACGTAGACCGCTTCAAACTGGAAAACTGTTTATTGTCGAACAATAGGCCCTCTCATACAAACTCGATCTGCTGGGAATGGCAGAGACGCACTGGAAAGGAACTGGGCAGTTCACTACAAGACCAGGCAGCACAATATACCATTCCGGCAATGAAACCGAAAGTCGCAACGGAGTAGCTGTGTTAATTCCAAGATCTAATACCAGCAGCAGTTCTAGGATACAACGCAATAAATGATCGAATAATAACCCTGAAGTTAAACGCTCAACCTTTTAACATCAACATCATACAGATCTATGCGCCAACAACTGACACACCCGAAGAAGAGATAGAAAGCTACTACGAACAGCTAGGCAACACTATAAATGAACTACATAAAAAGGAAATCCTCATAATGCTCGGAGACATGAATGCTAAACTGGGAGAATCCGATATAATAGAAGAAGAGCTGACCGAGTTGATCGGACACTTCGGACTCGGCACGAGGAATGACAGGGGAGAACGAATACTTCAATTCTGCCAGGAACATAACCTTTCTGTAGCCAACACATTTTTCCAACATCATCCTAGACGAATATACACCTGGAAATCTCCAGGACAGGTACAGAAATCAAATTGACTATATCATGACCAATTCACGATGGAAATCTTGTTGCAAAACATTTCCTGGAGCTGAGTGCGAATCAGACCATCAACTGCTAATAATGAAATTTAAATGACGCCTGAAAAACATAAAAGGCAGACAGAAGAGAATTCGACACAAGATGCTAAAGATCAATTCCAAGCAGAAATCCAGAGCTCACTTGCCACCAACAAAGAAAATATATTGGGAAATCAGGATCCAGAACAGGAATGGCGATCTCTAAAAAATTGCATACAAGAAACAGCAAAAATCTCCAACAAACACAAAATTTCACTGACCCAAAAAAACACTGGATAAGACAAAGAACTCTCGAGACAATTAACAAAAGAAAAGAACTAAAAATGAAAGGTCTAACCACGCAAACAAGTAAATATCAGCACAGACAGCTAAGCAAAGAGATTCAGAGGCAATGTAGGCAGGATCAAGAAAATATGCAATTAAATATGCATGATTTCCTTAATATCACATGCGAGTAAAATTCTCCTGAGAATAATGGACCGAAGACTACAAACATACCTGGAACACCAAAACCCCCCGGAACAGACAGGTTTCGTCAAAGGTAGAGGGACCAGGGACCAGATATTTAACAACAGACATCTAATAGATAAGGCACGCGAGTTCAACACACCTATGCTTCTATGTTTTATATACTATACGAAAGCCTTTGACTGTGTGCAATGGAAAGTTCTTTGGCGCATATTAAAAGAAATGGAAGTCCCAAATGCACCTAATATCCCTCGAAAGCAGTCTGTATAAAAGTAACGAAGCCACTGTCTGTCTTGATAACAAAACATCAAATGTCTTTAAAGTAAGCAAAAGAGTGCGTCAAGGCTGCATATTGTCGCTTAGACTATTTAATGCGTATGGTGAATTTATAATGAGACGCACATTAGAAAATTTCAAGGGAGGAATAGCAATTAATGGTAAGAAAATAAGCAATTTGAGATATGCTGACGACACCACTTTAGTAGCAACAAGCGAGCGAGAAATGGCTAGATTAATTGAACTCGTGGCGAATGAAAGCCAACCCTTGGGCCTGGAGATTAATTGGACCAAGACTAAATGGATGCCAATCGATAGGAATAAAATAATACAGATGGAGAACCTGGATAATGACATCTACGTTGTCGAGCAATTTATTTACTAGCATCAATAACCAATAATGCGAAGTTGAAATTAGAATACGAATATCGATTGCTAGAACCGCAATGTCCAACTTAGTCAAGGTATGGAAAGACAGACAAATAACTAAAAATACAAAAGTGTCCCTGGTTAAAACATTAGTGTTTTCTATATTCGCATACGGCCCTGAGTCATGGACAATCAAGTCCTCCGACAGAAAACCCATAGATGCATTTGAGATGTGGTGCTGGAGGAGAATACTCCGGATACCTTGGACGGCACTGAGAACTAATGCATCGATAATAAATGAAATAGGAATCCAAGACCGATTGTCCACAATATGTCGAAGACGCATCCTAACCTTGGTGTCACAACTCTTCAGACATGAAGACAAGACTAAGGAGGAGGATATCACATAATCGCTATCTAATAAATATAACTGGAAGGGAATAAGCTTTTTCAGATATAGGTGCGTTAGCAGTACCTATTTAGCTCGTAAATTATCTATATAAATATCCTTTTGGGTTTATTCCGTCTTTTCAGTTTGCCGGAGACAGCTGATGTCGTGTTTTTGAACAATAATACACTCACATTTCACATAATCGCAATCTAATAAATATAACAGGAAGGGAATAGGCTTCTTTAGATATACGTGCGTTAGCAGCACCTATTTAGCTCCTAAATTATCTAAATAACCGCCCCTTTTGATTCATTCCGTGTTTTCAGTTTGGGGGAGAGGCGGCTGACGATCAACAATAATACACTCAAATTTCACAAAATAGCAAATCTAATAAATATAACGGAAAAGGAATATGCCATTCAAATATACGTGCGTCAGCAGTACCTATTTAGCTCGTAAATTATCTATATAAACTTCCTTTTGGATTAATTCCGTCTTTTCAGCTTGAGGGAGAGACAGCTGATCTCGTGCTTTTCAACAATAATACACTCAAATTCCACATAATCTCAATCTAATAAATATAACGCGAAGAGAATAGGCTCTTTCAGATATAGGTGCGTTAGCAGTACCTATTTAGCTCGTAAATTATCTATATAAATTTCCTTTTGGATTCATTCCGTCTTTTCAGTTTGCGGGAGACAGCTGACATCATGTTTTTAAACAATAATACACTCACATTTCACATAATCGCAATCTAATAAATATAACGGGAAGAGAATAGGCTCTTTCAGATATAGGCGCGTTAGCAGTACCTATTTAGCTCGTAAGTTATCCATATAAACTTCCTTTTGGATTCATTCCATATTATCAGTTTGCGGGAGATAACTGACGTCATGTTTTTAAACAATAATACACTCACATTTCACATAATCGCAATCTAATAAATAAAGCGGGAAGTAAATAGGCTTTTTCAGATATACGTGCTTTAGCAGTACCCTTTTTTTTGAGGGGATTAGGAATCTGCTCATTATCAGACTTCCGGGATTGGCTCAAGGCGATCTTATGTTCCCGGGGTGTGTCGGGTTAGTGTTCCAGTCTAGGAAGCACCGACCGACTAAACCCTCCCCCCTTTTTGCGACTCTCCGCACCGGGACCACTTGCGCATTATTTCAGTGCGGTGCTGGTTGTTGTTCGTCTAGTGCTAACAAATATAACATCACATTGCTTATGGACTGCACACACATTTTACTAGTCAGTCAGTCACCAACATCTCTCTCCTCTTTCTCCTTGGACCCT
>MU183247.1:131811-151212 GCA_016904865.1 Pissodes strobi | reverse complement strand
GACGTAGATGCAATACATGAAATTGCTGATCTCAGCATTACCAGGAACATAAAATTACATATTAAAATACGTTAAAAATTGGATATATCGAACACAACATTATGGAGCAAGATTTTGCAACCGACACGCAAATATACTTTTGATTTGATATCGAGAACCATATGGAAGAATTCAATACATAAATTCACTTGACCAAACTTATATTTGATTTTGAAGAACAGATGGTAAAAGGCGTAAAGGATACAATGTAAGAACTTGGCACAAAAACCGATTAATTTTTGCAAATAAATCCATGTAGATAGATGGGACTGAGTGTAATTTGAATTTGTGAGGCCAGTGCAACATCTCCACTTTTGAGCGGTATGGTATGATGCAGTTGTAGCATTGAACCAGTATTATGAAATGTGCCTTCCTTTAAATGATATTGTTCTTGCTTGTTTCCAATGGTCATATACATTATTTCAGATTGACTGTTAAATTTTTTTTTGTTTTTTCGAATGTTCAAAAACACCAAATTGTTCAGCAGTCAATTTCCACTGAATATTCAGATGTACTCTTCACTGTAGCAATTCATATTCTTATGAGTTTAGAATACATATATACAGATGAAGCACTGTTCAGAATGGCCGGTATTCTGACACCATACCAACATTTTTATAATGGTAGACATATTCTTCTTTTCCTGTTGTCCTTAGGTCCTTGCAGTTCCCATCCATTTTATACAACTCAACTAAACAAGATTTGTCTTGCTTCAATCTTTTTGATAAAAAAATTCAAAGTAGTGACCCTTCAATAGTTGTTGAAACGATTTAGTAATGTGACTCTATTCATGCATTTGGAAGAATGGCGATACGGCGAATATAATGGAGGTTCAACGTCTAGGTGAACATTTTCAATATTCCAGATAACGAGGAGCTTGATCGATTTTCAAGGCAGGGTCTTGCCACGAGTCCGATGAGATGAGATTTAAGAGGCCCCATAAAAAAACAATGCAGGGACAGATCATGAAACTATACCCTCAACTATAGCGGACGACGAGAGGCTAAGCTTCGAATAGGAGATCCAGCTTAAATCAAATTCTAGTTACTGATCGAATTGACTTAATGGATGGGCGCAACGTGGGTCCAGACCAATAACATTAGTGCTTGGCATATTCGGCCTGTGTGTTAACTTTCATTCATTCATGCATGAAGTTTTGATATTTTCTGATAGGCTGAGAAGTATCAAATTCGTAGGCAAAACGTTCAGGATAATCTAATTAAACATTTACCTATACCAAACCAAGGGAGGCATAACTTTTTTAAACAGTCAAGCTACTTACATAAGCAGGCCAGAGGTAGTTTACGACGCCAAAGTGAATAACAATATTTCATATAACTGAAGCGTTAAGTTCGGTTTTTATTGATACATTATCTTTGCTGTAAAAATTAATAATAGCTGCGATGCATGGTAATTCCGTACGAGAATCTTCAACCGTATCGCGAAGCATTTGAGCATGGAAGATCTCATGCAAATAGTCCTGCAAGAAATTTTAGCGCTTCAGTTCGAGATTGCGATCTACAAAATGTGTTTTTCGTAGGTTTTAACATAGCCATAATTATGCGTTATTTGCATTTCAAAGTGAAATAATTTACCTTGCCACTGAGTAGTAATAATAGGCATAGGGAACGACAATTACATTGTATTACCAAAGTATGTATTACCACTTTGGTCCCTGTATAATTTTATGAATAATTCCGAACCGTCTACAAAATTTTAACATTTTTCAGATACAATATAAAAGCTCATTTTATCTGACTTGCACGATATATTTAATTGACTCTTTCAATTTAATATACCAGAGCTGTGCACTAAATAACCAGCCAATTCCCTTGATAATACCTAGAATATTGGACTTTATACTTTATTGCTTACTTTATGTTGATGTTTATGTATTTAAAAATTATATTATATCTTTTGAATTTTTCCACAATTTGGCTTTTTGGAGCTCTTCCAGAAATAAACAAGACAAGCAGTGTTTGTTTTTCTTCCGATGCGTCAAAATGTTTAATCATTTTAAAACCATTGCGTATTTACAAAAATGTATTTTTACTTAAAACATCCCATTAATTCTAGGGCATTGGTTGGTCCGTGTACTAAGCATGATGGAAAAACAATACTTACCCAAAAATCGGGTAGGATGATAAAGAAATATACATACCTAGAACAAAGAAATAAAATATTAATAAAAGTACACTCTATGTTTCCAATTTCAGAAAATAAGAAGCTGGTGGTTGGCACAATAAGCGCTTTCCTCCACTTCCACTTTTCCAACAACAGCTTTGAAAATTGTTGTTTCCTTAAAATATTGATCAAAATATTAGACGTTCACCACGTATTAAAATATCAACAGTTTCTCTAGTGAGATTATGATACATTTTACTCAAATTTTGTATGTCTGTTTTGTCGCTGATCGAATTTTCATTCTTTCATTCCAAAATTGGAGTATTTGATATATAATATTGTTTTCTATGTTTAGCTGTTTTGCTTTATAGAGAGATTATGTCTCTATTCATTGTGCCCGAATACAATCGTCCACGTACTTACAGGGAAAATAAAAGGTGTAAACAGGAGAGACAACAAAAGAAAATGGCATGGATGACTGACGAGATATTAGCCCTGTTGGAAACACGAAGAAAATTTAAAAACTAGAATGAACTTAAATATAAACAACTCAATGGGAAAATAAGAAGGAAGATAAGACAGGCAAAATCTACTTGGTTCTCGGCAGAATGCACTGACATGGAAGAAATGGACAGAAAACATGATACTACTACACACACACACAAAAAAAATAAAGATGCGATAGGTTCACGGCATTCCAATACAGACAGCAGGTTAGTGAACAGGGATGGTCAAATGATTATGGATATAGAGGGAAAGTTGGCTAGATGGAAGGAATACATAGAAGATTTATTCGCTGATGACAGGGGGGAAAAATCACGGAATATGAGACCCTCCGGCTGGCCCATCTATAACAATGGACGAAGTGAATAGAGCAATACTGAATGCGAAAAACAGAAAAGCTCCCGGTCCCCATGGAATACCGAGGGAGCTGCTAAAGGTACTCGGAGAAAACTCTCTTAAATTGTTAACAAGACTTTAACGCTAACTATGAGAGAGGTATCATTCCTTCTGACTGGCTAAGATCTACTTTTGTTGCACTCCCTAAAAAAGCAAATCCTAAAGAATGCAAGGACCATCGCACAATAAGTTTAATGAGACATATGCTGAAGATATTCCTGCGGGTTATATATCAGAGAATATACCCGAAAATCGAAGAGCATATTGGCAGTGCCCAGTTCGGATTTCGAAAAGGTTTAGGAACTAGAGACGGATTGTTTGACATTCAGGTTCTGGTGCAGAGGTGTAGGTATGTCAACCGCGACGTGTACTTGTGTGTCATTGATTTCGAGAAAGCATTTCGATAAAGTCCGTTGAGTTACAGGAGTGAGACAAGGCATCTTGTCCCCATTGCTTTTCAATTTATATTCCGAGCGATATATTTCGAGAGGCCTTCGATGAAGATGTTGAAGAGGGGGTAAAAATAAACGGAGTAATCGTAAATAATTTGCGGTATGCTGACCACACTGTCCTTATGACTTACTCAATGGAAGGACTTCAGCTGTTGCTAAATCGGGTAGTTGAAAAGTGTGTGGCATATTTGGCCAGTACAACTAATGTTTAAACAAGAACAAATTAACATATAGCTGCGACCGCCAAAAAAAGGTAACCCACCAAAAGTCCCCATTGATCCCGTTTATCAAAAGCCCTCAAAATCAGTCCGTCATCTCGAAAATCGGTCAATTTTTTATTTATGGCTCCGTAACTACGAAACTATAGGAGATATGAAAGAAATTAAGAGAGCAAAATTGAAGAGCATAAAAAGATCAACAAAATGAATGCTTGCTAGTTTATTTATCTGTAATAGTTTTTAAGATACATACAAAATAATATGAAGCAAATACTAAAAATGCGACAGAAATATAATAATGTATACATTCATATTTATAGTACCTAAAAACAGTTGTAAACAAATTGCATAAATGACAAAAAAAGATGTTTGGATTTTTAATGTGAAAAATATAATTAACAATAATCAAACTTCGTCATCGTCATCTAGTTGAACACCAGAATTAGAACATGATATACCATTGCAATTTGCACATAGACTTGAACAAAACATATTCATTTTTCTACAGCTACATAGCTTATTACATCCTACTTTGCATGAACAATAAATCATAGTTAATATAAAATCAGGAGCTATAGGTTGTGATGTTGTCAAAGGGGTCAACAAATTATTTTTTTTTAGTCCAGCCCCATTCCAAGGGATTTTTTTTATTCCCAATCTATTCTTGTATTTGCAGGTACACTCTCAAATGGTGTTTTGATGCTTCCGATGTGGGCGGTAAAGAGGCTAACTCGAAATTTGTGTTGAGAGCTTGTCGGGCTGTGATCGATTTATATTTATAGTATCTCAGTTCATTGAGATTTTTTGCCAATGAGTGTTTTCTATACAAGGTCATGAGGAACTCATGTATGATGTTGTTTTCATTTGATGTTGGATTCAGGAATGCGGAGACAACCTTCTGCATCTTTGCGTCTTTCTCTAAAAGTTTTAAATGTGGAAAATTTCCGTTTTTGAAAAAACAAGAAGTAGTGTCACAGTCAGACATGGCATGAGCAAATAAGACATACTCTTTTGGTATGCCTAAGTTCTTCTGCATTTCTAAAATATCTGTGAATTTATCTGGCTTGCCAGATCTGCCTGGCCGTAACATAAATATTTCTTGATGATCTACCCTGTAAATTAAAATCACAGGTGAGCCAGAACCACCTAAATTAATTGCCGTCTCAACTAAAACGGTATCAGCATCTCCTTCGGCTTGTATTACTCGAATTCCTGCACCCTCAAGCCTTTTTGTAAGTATTGTGATGAATAATGTCTTGTTTTTCACGCTGAATAAAAATGTTGATTGACTTACTGTGGTTGCAGTATTTTCCGTAAATGTGATATCAATACAAGAAAATTTCCTTGTGCGGCGAATCTGTTCCTGACACTTTGTGGAGTTTTCAATATCATACCCATCAAACACTATTGTTGAATTAGAACCATAATGATAAGTAACATAATTTACGTATTGGCTTGGAATTTCTCCGTATGTTGCGGGCAATTGCCATACCACTTTATGAAGTAAATGCCCTCCATCTATAACAAATACTGATTGTGGTGGTGATACGTCTAGAGCAGGAAATTTTTTATCCAAATATTGTAAGAGAGCTGACGAAGAATGCCGTTATCCACTATTGAAAGAGGAAAAGGTGCGAGTTCAAACTCAAAACATTTCTTCAAAGTTTCTTCAGACTTGAATGTACAAAGAATTCGGTTAAAAAGCTGTGTTGGATTAACTTGCGCTTCCTGGTCATATACCTTAAACGTTTTGAACATAAAAGATAAAGGTTTAACTTTATCATTTCTTTTTAAACGGAGAGCTTAAAAGTCCTTACCAATACATTTAAGTAAAAGATTTTCCCCTATTTCTTTTGCAGAGTCACGGTTAATCACATTTGAAGCCACTGTACTTGATGAAATAGACATTAATGAGCTAATTTGATTATCAAACGGGTTATTAACTTCTAGCCAATTAAAGAGTTTCTGAAGATCATTAAAATCTCGGTTTCCCCTTGAATCACTTAGCACCTTATGCTGCTCTGAATAACATGGTTTCGACTTTGCAGACACTTCTAATGAGTCACATATACTTTGGTAGATTCTGTGAAGGACAATATCCATTTCCCCAATACAGCTTCACTTAAGCCGCTTCCACGTGTTAACCCACCTTCTGACTTCATGGACCTCATGAGGACCTGTTCAATTGTAATATCCGTCCAGAAACCAGACCAAAATTTGTCTCAATTACGCCTAACTGCAAAAGAAGTTGTAAGCTTGATATATTCATCATCTCTTAATGAAGTTTTCAAGTGATTCATCTGCTGCAAATACTGTTGGGCCGATTTAGAGTAACAGAGGTGTCCACTTGAATGGAAATATGGCAGCATATTTTTAACACAATATGAATGAAGTTCAAAATCCCCGATTCTCTCTGCATAAATAAACATCTTGACCAAGTCAATTTGTTCCCAATATTCATACTATAGCTTTCCTGTTCTACTAAAGTCACGTGCGATTTTTTTTCTATTTTTCAATTCTTTCAAAATAGGTTCTATCGCATCGCCCATGGAGACATCGAATGTTTCAGAAATATAAAAATTTTCAATCGCTGGCTCATTCGTAAAGGTGGAATATTTCAACAGCGACATTGAAAGCGCCAACTGAGTTAAAAAATGAGCTCTAATAGAACGAGCATAGGAATGACCAGTTATCATACATGGAACACTCCGCTACCTGACATAAAATAACCAATAGCACCTAAAAAGGACATCAGCATATGAAGCCCTCCCAGCCTCACAACAAACGTTTCTCAAAATACTATCATATGGAGACGAGGCAACTATTTCTGATGCTTTTGCATAAAGCGGTTGATCAAATGTAACGTAACATGTTTTTTGACCACTCTTTTTACTTAAATTTGCTGCGAAGAGTGCCGTGTGAATCGTTGTCAAATTTCCTGCATTTAGGTTAATAAATGGTAATGGTACTACTGCGGTTGTATAAAAATCTACCGTCATAGTTTTGGCTATAAAACCATTCCAAAAAGTTATTTTTCTAAGTCAAGCAGGAACCTCGACATCCACAACCGATCCCTTATTTCGAATTCTCTTAACGTCTCTGCAGAAATGATTAAAGAAAGAAAAGAAAAACTTAATTGTTTTAAGGACATAATTTTGCAAATCCCCTTTATTTTGGAAGTTATAAAACACATCATTTTTGTGTGTTTTTTTATGCTTATTAATTTCGATCTCTTGATATTTTTGATATATACAGTAGTTTTTAAGTTATTACGGAATTTATAAAAAAAGTACCATTTTTCAAGATGGCGGACTGATTTTGAGGCCTTTTGGTCAACGGGATCAATGGAGACTTTTAGTATGTTAAAAAGGACGACTAGTACTACCTTTTTTTGATGGTCACAGCTTTATGTTAATTTGTTCTTGGTTGGCCTATACCGAAGGCCTAGATACATTGGCCTATATGGGATAGAACTTAATACTAAGAAAACAAAGTATATGATAAACAGTAAAAATCGGGTGAATGAGGTGGGCCTTATTGTTGACGACGAGCCATTGCAGAGAACGGAGAGGATTGGTTATTTGGGAACAACTATAAGCGATGACTGGGATCATACTATATACGCAACAAGTATGGGAAAATGCACGTTTCTTATAAAAGTGATACCATAGTGCACGATTATACGAGTGAGAAATGATCTTTCCATGCATGCAGGACACTCTACATTTACTCTAACTGACTACACATTTACAATAATAAAAAAATATTTGATGACAGAGTTAGAGAAACAAATAAAACAGTAAGGAAACAGAAATAAAACATCCGAGAAGCCGAGAAAGGTTCAATTTTGCAATCTCATTTCAGATATTACATAGGCATAGTACCTGCGTTCGTTTACAAGTTCTCCAAAAAAAAAGGAAGCAATATGTCGGAAACACCTTCACATCGCTTATCTAACACACCGAAACAAGTATAAAACTTTAAAACCAACTTCCGATGGAACTACGGCCAATGTGCGAAATATCTTCTCTCTTAAAACTCTGTTGGTCCGAGCCACATATTACCATACTAAGCCTATAATTAACCGATGATAGTTGTTATAACATTTTCCGCTGGGCTTAAAATGCATGTCTCACTTGCATAATTTTGTGGGCGGATGCGTTATGCATAATTTATACGTGACTAATTAAAACCTTACGAGGGATATGTGAAAATGTTAAATAGTTTAAAAGCTTCTTGTATGTGTAGTGTGTAGAACTGATGCCAGCGCACTTGCAAGCGTCATTCATTCCGGGCCCAATGTATTTTTAATGGCATTTATGCAAAAAAAAATACATTTAGATATTTCTAATAATGAAAAAATAGTCGCCTATATTGTCGTGCTAGAACATAGATTGTGCGGATTGAGTTATAAAGAAATAGTATATTGTGTAACTAGGAGGAAAAGCAAAACATTCCTGGACGACTGTGGTAGTTGCTGGACGAGGCGCAGCCGAGGCCAGCAACACAGGAGTTCAGGAATGTGCTTTTCCTACGAGTTGCAGATACTATTTTTTATCCAATCGAAATTAATTAGAATACGTACTTATATAAATAGAGCCAAATATTACTCTAAATAAAAACGGTGTTTTAAATTTAAACTCAACATAATATCAAGTTTTGAATCGAGCGAGCCTGAAGTTTCTTACGCAGCTACGGAAACTACAGCTAAATGTTACTTTTGATAGACGTCAGATCTGACAAACAAGGCATTTGAATATGACAGAAATGTTACATTCCCGGCCTAGGACGGGAATGTTATATTCCCGGACTGTTATTTTCTATTCTTGTACAGTTATTGCATGTTGCCAAGCAACGAATACAATATACTGGAATCATGACTTTTGCGGTGAGAAAACACCACGGAAAGGTGTCGTTTCTCGTCCGATAGGATAAAAAGAATTTTACAATATTTTACCTGCGTTAAAAGTGTCAATCGGGCGTATTTGTTTTGCTGCTGTTTTTCCTGAATTGCATGTCCAATAGTACTGTGGCGAGGTTGGAGGCGCCTTTTTTTGTGAGTCTATTGTTTGTGGCACCTATAAAATCTATTAGTTTCGGATTTTTTTCAAAATTGGGGCTGCTTTGCGTCGTTTTTCGTTCGACGTGTTTTCATCTGGACTTTGACCTTAACCCATAATTTGAAATTAACAGCTGTTTTGTACCTCACGTCATCCGTTTATGTTTCTATCTCTGTCTGCAATCAGCTAATCGCATTGACAAGTATTTTTGGAAACAACTTTGAACAAACGTTGCCATCATATAGTCTGTTTCACATATTACATATAGACCATGTCACGTTCAAAGTGTAACAATATTTTGAATGAACAGGAATTGAGGTATAAGATAATTTGTTGAAAATCAAGTGATTGCTCAAAATTCACCACCTCTGAGGCCCAAGTCACCCAGCTGAGGGAGAGAACTATGCTGTATGCTTCTGGCAGTTATGTTGATGAAATTAAGAGTCCTGACGACAGATTGTTGCTCAGTATCTCTAAACTGGATGATCGAGTTCGCGATGGAATTAATTCCTTATATAGTAAGCTTTCGGACGAGATGTGTCAAAGGATGGCTGATCTTGGCCATTCTTTCGATGGAAGGTTTGATATGCTGCAGGATCAGGTGTCTAGAGTTGGTGTTGTTCAGGAGGACTTTCAATCTGAACTAAAGCAGATTTCTAAAAACTCAAGTTCCCTGAAGGCGGAGTTATCCAGCCACCAAATCACTGGATCTTTCTGATAATAAGAATAACTGTAAGGAAGACTGTAATGAGGAAACTAATAGGAGAATCAGTGAGTTGGAGCTCAGGAATTGTGAGTTACTCCATACAGGAGCAGTTGGCTTCAGGAAAGACTCTAAATAATCGGTTTGCAGGCTCATCTCAGTTTATTTCAGGCTCTAGCAAAATATCACAAAGGTCTAGTAAACCCAAGGATCCAGGTTCTACTGATACCGCAGGCTTGCCTCCTACTGGCTCGCAACTAAACCTTGGTAACACGATTAAGCCACTTATAATTGGTACAGGTAAAAGTAATGCATTGATATTAGCTGCTGAGAGGCGTCAATGGATATACCTAGGACGTTGTAATCCTAACACTAGTGAGAATAATGTGATTAACTATATCAAAGATAATCTGGAAATTGCGGATGTGAAATGTTTTCCACTGGATAAAAATGATGATGTAAGCTCGTTTAAGATTGGAATAAAGGAGTCCCTCATCAAAGGTTTGCTGGAACCAGGCCTTTGGCCTGAAGGAACAGCAGTCAAGGAATTCATTCCTAGGAAGTTTAATAGGGGTAATGCAAATTTTCATCAAGTAAACAATCCTGTGCAGAATCAATAGATTAGAATTTCTTGGTACTGTATCAAAATGTCAGAGGTCTAAGGACTAAGATTAACGAGTTCTTGGCTGCTACTTTATCTGAAGACTATGCTGTAATTGCTCTCACTGAGACCTGGTTGGGTGATGACATAAATGACTGTGAACTTTTTTATAATAAATATGTGGTCTATAGAACTCATCGAAATATACTCAATAGCTCCAAAGAAAGTGGTTGGGGGGGGGGGGGTCCTCATTGCGGTAAAGAGTGACATTAAATCTAGATTGTTAGACATAGCTAACCCATAATTGGAGGAGGTGTGGATTTTTTTACAGATTGGATATAGGCACTACTGTTTTGGTGCTGTATATATATACCTCCTTCAATGGATTCTTCAGTTTATGCTGCACACTTGGAAACAATCGAGTAGTAACTGTGATATGGTCATGGTTCTTGGTGATGTCAACCTGCCTCAGATTAACTGGTCTATGGATGAGGAATGTATGTATTGGACTGCTTCCCAGTAATGTGAAGAGTGATAGTGAGATTCTTCTGTGTGATGGTATGGCATTTTTTGGCATGTCCCAATTTAATTCGGTTGAAAATTTAAATAAGAATATTTTGGATATATATTTTTCTAACTTTGATGTAGGATATATCAATAGCTGTATAGGTTTAGTGCATAGTGATGCTCATCATCCGCCCTTAGAATTAAATATATGTATAAAGTCAAGCAAGGGCCTTAGGATTAAGAATGATTGGTATTTTGATTTTAGAAAGGCAGATTTTGTCAGCCTGAGTAACTTTTTTTCTAGAATAGATTGGCAAAAAATTATTTCTGATGTTATAGATGTTACAATTGATAATTTTTATAATGTATTATTTGACGGATTTACTCAATTTGTACCTGTTCAACAGGCTGTTAGTGATAATTTTCCTGGCTGGTTTTCTTATAGGCTTAGGAAATTAAGAATTAAAAAGAAGCAGGCCCATAGGCGTTGTAAGCAGTCAGCCTTGACTGAGGATTACCTGATTTTTTCTAATTTAAGGAAGCGATGCAGGAATTTATCCTTGTCTGATTACGATAATTATATAAAAAGTGCTGAAGACTCTATAATCGACAACCCAAAATATTTCTGGAACTATGTGAGGTCAAAGAGGAATTCTGGTGAATTCCCCAAGGTTATGAAATTGGATAATGATGTGGCTGATGATGGTGAAACTATTGCCAACTTCTTTGCAACCTTCTTTTCATCTGTATATAACCCAGTTTTTTATTGAAATAATTTTTCATTTGATTCTCCTGTTTCTGAGTGTTACGAATGCATATGCATTGGGGCAACGGAAATAAAAGAGTGTCTTGATGAACTTGACATAAATAAGCCAATGGGGCCTGATGGTGTTCCGCCTTCAGTTCTTAAGTTTTGTGCATCTTCTCTCTTTATACCTCTCTTCCTAATTTTTAATTGTTCATTAAGGGATGGTGAATTTCCACAAGTATGGAAGAGGTCGTTTGTAGTGCCGATTCATAAATCTGGTGACAAGTGTAACATTCGTCAATATCGGCCAGTAAGCATATTGTCCACAATTCCTAAAGTGTGTTGAAATAAAACTAAGCAATGTATATAGTAAATTTTTAATATCTCAGCAACATGGTCATTCAGTGGATACGAACTTGTTTTTATACATCAACATGGCGGATGGTGCTTAGGTTCACATGGACTTCAGTAAAGCGTTTGAGAAGATCTCCCATAATCTTTTGTTGGCCAAATTATCTGGGTATGGCATTTCGGGTCCCTTGTTGGCATGGCTGGAGTCCTATCTTGTTGGTCGTACTCAACAAGTTAAAGTTTATGGACACGTGTCTAGAGAGGTTGATGTGACTTCAAGGGTACCACTTGGGACCTCTTCTCTTTAACCTTTTCATCAATGATGTGGGTCTGCGCTTGACATCTAGGTTCCTGTTGTTTGCTGATGATCTGAAGGTCTTTCGGAGGGTTACAACTACGGTGGATCAGGATCTCATTGGGGGTGACTTACTTGAGATCTTGAGATGGTGCGACGTTAACAACATGTCTTTGAATACCGATAAATGCTTTTCCATCAGATTTAGTAGATTGAGAACTCTGCTTCCATTGGTATATCATCTAAATGATGTTCCCATTAAAGGGGTAACTGTTATTAGGGACCTTGGAGTGTATTTTGACCACAAACTTTCTTTTAATGCACATTATGAAAAATAGTATGTAAGGATTTTAGCAATATTCAAGTGCTACAAATATTATATGTTTCCTTTGTTCGTTCTATTCATCATCTGGTCTCCATATTTTGTCACACATGTAAATCATTTTGAAACATTGCAGCATAAATTTCTGAAATTTGCCAGGTATATGCTAAGTATAGCAGGGATTCATTTGTCCATTGACCAAACATTGTTGTATTTAGACTTGACCAATCTTAGGGCAAGAAGGGAATATTACGATGTTTGTTTTGTTTTTAAAATACTGAACAACATTATTCTCGACACTGAATGTGTATACATAATTTAAATCTTCATGTACCTCCCTATCGTACACGTAATACTCCCTTACTTCATGTCCCCCAATGTAGGACTCTCTATCTTAAGTTCAACCCAATAAACAGAATGTGCAATAGTGTGAATAAATATTGTGACAGACTGAACTTTTTTGGTGTACCGCAAGAAAAATTTAAAAATAGTTGTAAGGATATTATATTGAGAAATAATGTATTATAGACTAGACTTGTAAATGTGTGAATACGTAAATAAATAAATAAACTTTTCGATTTTTTCACGCAACATGAGAAAGCTTATGGATGCTCAAAAATACTAAAATATGAAACTTTATTAACAAATAACCAACCACAAGCAGATTTGTAGAATAAGTATTTAAAGTATGATTTTTATATAAAAAAAGAGCCAGAGTCTGTAATTCTCACTCAAAGATAATGAATATATAGTATGGCCCAACGACAACTTTGCACCTTAATTGTCAATATTTAAAACGAAAAAACTCCGGAATCCGTCGATTATTGCATTTGGCCACACAACTTTTTATTCTATTTTTAACTCTTCAACTTCAACCCCAACGCAGAAGTGACAGACCCCAAAACGAAGATCTAAAAACTTTTACAAGTGATATATTAATATTACTGAATCGGAAGATAGACCCAAAATTTGTCGTATATGTTTAAAGTGAACAGCAGTTTATCTTTTAACATCATGCTGTAAGAGTTTTTGTCATTGTTTTAAAAATTACACTGCCAGTAACATATCTTTAAGAAAGCTTTTTTTTAAGTAAGGAGTAACTCCCTGCAGATCATGCTTCTATCTTAAAAACATACTGCCTGTTGCCAAAGATGCAATTTTAAATTCTCTTGAAGAATATTTTAGCAGGAAAAAATTATAACGAGTTGCAAATCGCGCCCTGTTGGCAACCATGGACGATGGCTAGGCGCCCATGGACCGATGCTGAGCGGGGGGTTCGCATCGAGCCGCTTCAGGCGGCGCTTTTAACGCCTTCCGAGAACCGGCGGCCGATCGGGAGCGGGCCTGACCGCATTCTTTCCCGAAATTCTCACATTTACGGCCCGTCGCGAGCCGACGCCGCCGCCGCAGCCGAATAAATAAACGGAGCTCCGGCACAATACACAGGGCTGGCGTCAGCAATATGCCAACTTCGCTTCTACCATTGATAAATTATCACGTGCCACTTCAAACCATTTAATACGTCTTATGAAGGGAATTAAATACTTCTCAAATACTTTCCCAAAACCATAGCATGAGTTTTGATGATAAAGAAAGGTACAACAAAGGCAAAAACTAATATTTGCTTATATATTGTAATTAAGGATTTTTAAACTGGCTTGTACAAAATTTATTATTTACCATTTTTATCCTTTATTTTCTTCATAAGCTATTAACAATGCTTTACACTTTCTGAGAAATTACATCAGCTAAACAAATTTCCGAGCGATTTATCAAAATATGATGATAAAAGTTATTGACGCGTTTATTACATTTATATACGTTCTGATTTTTAAGAGAAATTGATGCGGTTTACATTCTGCTAAACGTACAAAAAACTGACAGACGATAAAGACATTTCAGATGATCCAGATAGAGTTGCATCGAATCAGGTAACAACGATTGTGACTATGAAACTTTAGCAACAAAAAGACAAAATAATGCAAGATTAATATTATTAAACATTTTAAAATTACTTGCAACAACTTCAATGTTTAAAGCGAAATTTTATATAGAAATCTCCCATAAAATCGGCAAAAATCTCTAAATTCTTAGATCCTGATCCATTTTCCAGCTTCAAACTACTTTCGATGAAATTTCAGGCAATTAAATGTATAAATCTACATATTTTAACCTAAACCTCAGGCCAAAATCTTGGAAGAATCCATCAGACTCGTAAAATTGCCGAAATGTTGACCACTTGCAATTCTCTACATCTTTCCTGATATCGTACGCTAAATTTTAAAATGTTTTTTTTTATAGCAGAGATTATTAGGTTTAAGAATTTGAGACTGATTTCTTGAAAATAGCTAGGCGTTGCGCGTTGGCTGGCACGTACACACCAGTTCGGCATTCTCAATTAGATCGATACGACACTGATATATCCCCTCTTTAATATACAAAAGTTTGGATGCTCCAGATTATTCGGTTTTCCAGTAATAAAATATTAAGTGGTGACGTGTCGTAACAAAACTCGAAATGGCGCAGCGTACAGTTTAAATTCAACTTCTTCTTCTTAATGTGCCGTCTCCATCAGTGGAGGTCGGATATCACAGTAGCAAACTCTTCTCGATTTTCGGCTGCTTTTATAAGATCTTCAAAGTTCAGGCCAGGCCAGTCCACTGACGTATGTTTCTCAGCCATGACAGTTTCTTCCTTCCAAGGCCGCGCCTGCCCTCGATCTTTCCCTTAACGATAAGTTGTGCGTAACGATATTTAGCGTTTCTCAGTATGTGTCCCAAATACGATGTTTTCCGGGCCGTTACAAGTTTAAATAGCTCCCGCTCTGTTCCCAGTCCGCCTAGCATTTCTTCGTTTGTGGTGTGCGATGTCCATGTTATTTTGAGCATTCTACGGTAGGTCCACCTCTCGAAATTTTCCAATTTGTTGATGGTTTGTGTTTTGAGTGTCCATGTTTCGGCTTCATACAAGAGAGCAGACCAGAGTCGTGACTTACAGAGCAGCTTCCGAAGTCGCACGAAGCAGTTCCTGGCTTGTTCTATTCTACATCTTATTTCTAAGTCCGGATCCAACTTGCAGTCCACCCAACATCCCAAATTGCGAAACCTATCCATCTGTTCTAGAACTTCGCCGTTTATTTGTATTGGCTGTGGGACATTCTTTGATTTTTTTATGGGCATAACCTTGATCTTTTTATGTTTATTTTCATGCCAAGCGCTTCGCAAGCCATGTGAACACTGCTGAGGAGTCGTTGTAGGTCAAGATCCAAGCCTGCGAACAAGACAGTATCATCGGCGTATCTTATACTGTTAATGTTTATACCATTAACCTTAAGTCCGTTCGAAGAGTCCGCCAAAGCTCTGATAAATATTAGTTCTGAGTAGGGGTTGAACAGCAGCGGTGATAAAACGCAGCCCAGTCTAACTCCCCTGCGGATCTCGATCTGCTCGGACGTGGATTCCTCACTTCTAATTCTAGCCCTCTAGTTCCAGTATAAGTTTCACAGCAGGGTAGTGTCTTTCTCGTTCAGACCCATGACATAAAGAGAGTCTATTAGCAGGTCATGCTTCACTCTATCAAATGCTTTCTCGAAATCTATAAAGCAGATGAAGAGGTCTCTTTGTTGAACATAGCATTTTTGTGCTAACACCAGCAAACTAAACAGAGCCTCTCTCGTACCCATTCCACCCCTGAAACAAAATTGGTCATCTCCAATATTTGCTCCACATTTGCAAGAGATGCGGTTAAGGATTATTCTCAGCAGAACCTTTAGAATATGGCTCATCAAACTTATCAATCGGAAATTACCGTAATTTTTGGGGTTCGCTTTCTTTGATAGTGATCTAAAAACCGATTCTAGCCATTCGCGAGGTACCTTGCCAGTCTCATAAATACGATTAAACAGGGTAACAATAAATCAGTATTCTCTTCACTAATCAGTTTTAGAATTTTAGGGTAGACTTCGTCTGGTCCTGGGCTTTTGTTTGTTTTGAGTTGTTTTATCGCATAATGCACCTCTGACTCCAGGATACTCGGACCCTCCCCATTCACATCCGTCCGACGAGGTTCTCCTCTGACATTCTCAAATAGGTTCTTGATGTATTTTTTCCATTCCTCCTGTTTTCTCTTCGTGGAGTCTAACAGCTTCCCATCCAGACTTAGCATGCTGTGGATTGTGAATCTCCTATTCGTCGATGTGAATTCTTTCACCTTCTTATGGAGGTTGAAAAAGACGTGGCGTCGCTGTAGATTCTCGATCTCGGAGCATTTACTTTCAATCCAGCTTTCTTTAGCGTGTTTTATCTTAGTAAGGATAGTTCTGTTGAGATGTTTGTAGTTATTTTTGTTGTTTGCAGCCTTAGCCTCTTTTCGCTCGTCCTTTAAGCTCAAAATTTCCTCTGTCATCCATTCCTGCCTACCTCTTCTTGGAGATGGTTTTAAATTTCTTTTGAGTGGTCCTATTCAAGATGTCTCTTATGGTTTTCCACATGCTATCAACATTATTGGATGAAGCAGGGTCACGAGACACATTTACAAGATGTTCATTTAATTCTTCACTCACTGTTTGTTTTATAGTGTATAGTATTTAAGTCCAACATCAGGTATGTTTAAAGGTTTTGATTTTTTCGCGGTTTTCCATTTGGGCCGTACAGGTTGATGGTCCGAACCAATATCGGCTCCTGGATAGTGCTTGACGTTGATAAGCGCATTGTGATATTCTTTTATTGACCATTATGAAATCAATCTGGTTACGAATCGTTCTGGTATGTTGTGGTGATATCCATGTATAAAGTCTGCGAGGGTGATGTTTAAACCATGTATTTCTTACTGCCATGTTGTATTGTTGGCAGAATTCAATGAGTCTTGCGCCTCTGTCATTTCTATCACTCAGTCCAAACTCCCCAATCAGGTCCGACACTCGCCCTTTGCCCAATTTGGTATTGGAATCTCCCATAATAAAGGAGAAATCCTGTTTCTTAGTCATTTTCAGCTCGCTTGCAGGTTTATCGGCTGTGGGCGCATACGTCTGTATGATGATTACATTCATTGGTTTTCCCGCCATTTGGATTAGCGGACTTCTGTCTGAGACTGGTAGAAAGTTCATAACTGCCCGACTAAATTCCTCGTCCAAAATCACTCCAAGTCCATTGCGGTGATTAGGGCCATTATTAGCGGAGTAATATAGTGTTTTGTTCAACGTTTTAGTTGTTCCAGATCCTGGCCATCTAACCTCGCCTAGGCCCAATAATCGAATACCCAAGCAATCCTTTTCATGGCATGCGATTACAAGTTTCCCTGTTTCAAAGAGAGTTCTTACATTCCATGTCGTAATCTTAAATTGTGTCTGTAAGGTTTTCAATCCCATTAACCTGGGGATTCTTCGCACCCCTTGGACATTTAAGCCCTGCCGAGGACTAGGAGCCCTGTCGAGGAGGATATTTTTTTGTACTGCCATTGTAATTTTCTTGGGAAAGGAATAACAGAGTGATTTCCAGTTGCCTTCTCTGCGATTTAAAAAAATCGATTTTATGAAGGAAGGTAAAGAAAATTCGATATCAACACATCAATTTTTAAATTTTTTGTGAAATATTACGTTTTTTGCTACAATAAATATACTTTTGGATCTACTGAATTCGAAAAAGTTTCCATGAAAAACGATTAGTTTTCGAAACATGATTTTTTTTTAATTCATTACAGTTTCACCTCGACTTCGAGCCCCTGTAAAACATGTGAAACACGTTAAAGCAGCTTGAATATTTCAGTATTTAAAGAGCAATTTCTTCTCTATTAAACAGTAAAAACTGCAGTTTTCTATCTTATTTGGTTATTTTTTCAATCTCATTAACCCGGGGATTTTCAAGGGGCCTACGATTTTGGACGTTTTTTTCGCGAAATGTTTGCGAATAACTAGAGGTCCTGATGGACTAGAGAAAAGCTATTAATATTTTCTTCATCTACGCTATCAAATCAGGTATTAACGCATTTTCATCGATTTTAAAAATTTTCGATTTTATGAAGGAAGCTCGGAAGGAAGGCAAAGAAAATTCGATACCCACACATCAATTTTTAATTGCATTTTTTGCTACAATAAATATACTTTTGGATCTACTGAACTTGTAAATAAGCACCGTTTCCATGAAAAAACAATTAGTTTTTGAAATATTATTATTTTTTTAAATTCATTACAGTTTTTTTACATTTTTTACTTCGACTTCGAGCCCCTATAAAACACGTGGAACATGTAAAGCAGCTTGAATATTTCAGTATTTATAGAACCAAATATTAGCTAATAATATTTTCTTCATCTACGCTATCGAATTAGTCAATAAACGAATTTTCTTCGATTTTAAAAATTTTAAGGTAAAAAAAATCGATATCGACACATCACTTTTTAAATTTTTTGGGAAAAAATAATTTTTTTGCTACTATACTTATACTTTTGAACCTGCTGAATTCGAAAATGAGCACAGTTTTCATGGAAAACGATTAGTTTTTGAAATATGATTTTAAAAAAATCGTTATCGACACATCAATTTTCATTTTTTTTTAATTACATAGGGAATACTTGGGGCATAATAGTTTTTCTTTGGCGATTTGATTATCGGCTTCAGATTTATGATGTCACATGTTCGACTTTAAAGAGGGCACTCTGGGTCCTTCTAGCGCCTTGAAAATGGAGACGAATCGACAGTTCAACAACTAAATTACAAGGGGTAATCACGCTAAATGCTTGTCGGTTATTAGGGAAAATGTAAAAACATCGATTTTTTGTTCAATAACACTATATACATGAACTTTTCCGCAAACCACATTTCGTACCACCAAATTACCTATGTCAAGCAGCAACTGACGTTTCGAACGATCAATGTGGGAAAGGTCTAAAATGAGAATTCTGTTATCCGCAAAAGTCCGGTACTGCAACAACCAGTCGAATACAGAAGATGAACCCGGCCTTTTTAGGCCTTGTTAGAATTATAACATGTTCGCGAACAGAATTTTCTTTTTTCTCTTATTTTCTGGCTTTACGAAATAAGAAAGGAAATGTAATTATTGAACTTAAGTTTACAAGGTAATGGGATAT